>KN726250.1:11860-26995 GCA_000816745.1 Ancylostoma duodenale
TATAAAATGTCTAGAAAACTAGACAAATTAGCTGGTTGGCAACTGCCTCAACTCGATAGAGTTGGCATGAGCAGAATTACGCTCCATTCCAGCGTCTCGATTATGGTTCTGGCGAAATTTTCTCAGAGGCGTCGCACTTTCACATTGTGGAGGGCCATCTCTTACTAAGCCCTTGGGTGTTTTTTCAGGAAGAGGATCAGATAAAGTTAGTTCTTGCTAACAAGGGAAGTGCACGAACTTAAGTTGCGCTTTCGGAACGAGACATATATGGTTGGAAAGCTTATCTCAAATGATGTTACAGATTATATGTGAAATTTGCTAAATGGTCAACACAAGCTCAAAATTCAATTTCCTGCCATGTTGACATGTGCCTCCCTCAACCATGCCTTGGCAGCCGGGTGGCCGAGTGGATAGTGATGCTGACACATAGGATGGAGGTCGAGGGTTTGCATCCTGTCCCCCACTGGAATTTTGCAAACTTTATTAGCTAATCTTTGACAGAGTGCGGAACTGTGCAGGAGATAAATGAACAATAGCTACGAGTTCTGCTTTGAAAATAATGGAAAATTGCTCTATACTGGGTGAGAATGCGATGTCGCTGCAAAGACCAAGTATTTTGATGTGCCATTTAATCTATTCGGTCACTTTCTCATTCTATAAGCGCCTTACATGTTCGACTGCTCACGCGTGGTTGCGCTTTTGCCTGCCAAATTTGGTCAGGGTGATAGCACCAACGCAACTCGCCAAGAGCACAAAATGGCGGGGGCTTTTGAGAGGGTTCTACGTGATGCCGCCTACTGTGATCTGGCGATAGAAGATGAGGAGGATCTTGAAGTCAGCGACGACGAGAAAATGTTCATCGCTGCGGTTAGTAAAACATTCCATTATTTTCAAAGCAGCACTCGTAGCTGTTGCTCATTTATCTCCCGTACGGTTCTGCACTCTGTCAAAGATTAGCTATTAAAGTTTGCAAAACTTCAGTGGGGACAGGATGCAAACCCTCGACCTCCATCCTATGTGTCAGCATCACTATCCACTCGGCCACCCAGCCGCCAAGCCATGGTAGAGGGAGGCATATGTCAATATGGCAGGAAATTTAATTTTAAGCTTGTATTAACCATTTAGCAAATTTCAAATATAATCTGTAACATCATTTGAGATAAGCTTTCCAACCATATATGTCTCGTTCCGAAAGCGCAACTTAATTTCGTGCGCTTCCCTTGTAAGAAGTATCATCAGCAGTGATTCTTTTTTTTACATTTAAAGCGAACTCTAGCCGACAATCGTCTCATTGTTCCCCAAACCGCACTTTGAGAACGATGCATATCCCCTAGGCTAAAATTGACCTCTATGAAGCCAACATCAGCTTTTGTGCTACCTTTTCACCAGTAGTGATTTCTTCTAAGACGTCGTTGGTATTTCTAGCCTCTGGAGCTGCATTTGATCCATGATTGAAGTCGAACAGTAGGAGGTATCGGAGGTGTTCGTTCTCGCCGAATTAGAGGGCTGCATTCCATGCGATAGAAAATAAGGAACAGCCGGAATTGAGGAAAGCCGTCATAATACTAGTAAAGAGTAAATCGAGAGCTACAAAACGCTCATGCCACACAGTCGAACGATCATCAAATCCCCAGTGAAAAACAAGATTAAAAGAACCGCACGAACTTATTGCCCAACCCAATATTTAAAATCAAATTTCTATTTACACTGCAGCTGTTTTTTTTTTGTTAGCGCAACCATCCGCGGGGAGAGAGTCGGCTCTAAGGCAACCAATGCGCCATCCACGGCGTTGCCAACACTACACACGCCTGTTTGAAGTCTAGGGTGAGAGAGGAAATCTGTGCTCTAGCAGCAGCGCTGGAAAATACTATACGTGGACAGTCCGCCTTCTACTGGCGCCGTCCCAAGCGCTTTTTACTGCCAAAGAGGCCAGTTTCCACATTATTGCTGGCGAAAGAAATTATATTAGTGTAGAGAGCGACAAATGTTGGTTTCATGGGTTGAGCTGATAGGAAATCGGATCAGTTATCCTTTCTGCACCTTCCACAACATCTTGTCAAGTAATGCAAACATTCTCGTGTTGCTCTCGCAAGTTGTCTTATGGCGAGCCAAATATTCACAGAATAGCGTTCTTTCGGCACAACGTCTCCCTAAAATCATATACAGTCCGAAATCACATCTGAATGTTTGTCTTTATTCTTTTTTCATTCTGCTTCTCATTATCACCAAAACTTCCCATAAAACCGATCGGGAGCTTCTCTCCTCCATAGAAAAGCCCTAGCTTCGAACCCTTTGAAGAAAATTGAAGAGAAGAAAAGTTTCTATTCAGCGGCTTCGTCACTTTTTTCGCGTCGAAAAAAAGAACGGATCCGACTTTGGTTAAGAAAGTGAAAGCAATGCCGAGTTGGCCTTGCGGTGTGGTTATGTCATCGAGTAACCGGCCTCACGAGCTGAGGACAGGTTCAGGCTTCATCTGGACTCGCCGCCCTATTCCGTCCTCAACCGCAGTCATACCTGTTTGCCCACTAATTGCGACTGTATTCTTTCTGTCAACGTCCCTACTTGGTAGTCTCCCCATTCAAGCGGCACATGAATATTTCTGCTTATATTTTATTAGTTTTCACCGCAGAGCAGGTGTTATCCCAGAAGGTTGGCGTAATGCTTCGTACATCGAAATGAAGAGACAAAGAAGTTGCATTGAGTTCGAAGCATCTAAATCACACCTATTCAGAATAGGCAACAAAAATGCGGACTGCCAAGCAACATAGCCACTCTTCCTGACTATGCACAGGTTGAGCTAAGAGACCTTTGGTGAGTTCACTCCACCCTCTTCTGATTATATCCACGCAGACAGTTCATATTTTGAATGATCAGGGGCAGCTATATCCAAGGAGTTCCCTGCGACAAGGAGTTGGCTATCCAGCAAGACGTCCTCAACGTTGTGAATACCTTCAGCAGAGAGTTTACGGAGAAGCGTAAGTTTCCAGGGCTCCGCTCTCTAGTTTAGTCTGACTAGTACGTTTCTTTTTTGGTAAATTTGAGAGTAACTCCTCCTGACAGTTCCATCTAGGAAGGTTGATTATTGCTAAATTCCCTACCAGTCCCATATTCGTGCGTAACAGTGATCTGTTGGAACAAGTTCTCAGTTCTCATTAGCTCTACGATTTTTTTTGTACCACACCTATTTAGAAGTGAGCAGTAAAATTTTTAATATGCTATCGAGATGTTGTTCGAAGCCAACAATTAGTCTCGAGCGAATGGGGAAACGAAACCACGGACAGAACCAGTAATAGGGTTAAGCTGACCTTCAGGTATGTGTTTTGTAGGAATAACAGCGAACAACAGCGTGAGGCGATCTCTCGTTCCTGCAGCTACAACTCCTCTTGAATATGATGACGATCCACTGGTCAGTGCATGGTTCCCATCTTTTTGTAGTCTGGCAATCCTTCTCTTACGAGTATCGTTTTTTCGAGAAGTGTTACCTACTTATTTAACGAGGCACTGCTACAGTTTCAGTTCAACATTGTTGCAAAGTGTTTTTTGAATGTCTACGCACGTACCAGAAGATTTGCACAGAATAATTTATGTTCCAATATTCACTTCAGAATACAACCCCCTTTCCAACGCTTATTGGAAGCGACTCTGTCCAGACACATCGTAAGAGGAGGCCAAAAGCACAAGATTATGACGAGGTTGTTTTTCATTCACGCATTTAAATATTTGTGCGAAATAAGATATCATTGGAATAATGCATTCTTCCTTAGTCTAAAGCTCATCACCGTATCACTGAATCTGAGCATCGCAGATAGGCATCGCGGTTTTTGGGACCATTCGTCCAGAATGGAAAGGAGTCACTCCGACTTTTCTCTCTATCCGAGATATAGGGACATGTTGGCTGATAACATTCGATGATCTGACTATTGTTCTTTACGAATAGATGCGGAGTGAAAACTCAACATTCTGCGAAATATGTTAGCAGAGCCTTGAACTCAGATACGATATTAAATCTGCGAAATATGTTAGCAGAGCCTTGAACTCAGATACGATATTAAACCCAGACAAGACCTGTTTTTATATGAAGTACTAGACGCTGTACCCGGCTTCGCTCGGGTGTTCTATTTCTCCCGGCTATTCAAAGCTGATGCCAATGTTTGTTGAACCAAAAAAGCTTTTCAAAATGTCCACCAACCAAAAAAGCTTTTCAAAATGTCCACCATTTGGTTATCAGCTTAAGTGACCTTTCTTCACCCCGCCTCCTTCCCTCAAGAAAGAGGTGACGTTGTTTGACTAACAGATGAATTCTTCTAAAATTCTTGCCTTGCCCACGTTCAGCGTTTGGGATAATCTCAGAACACACGTTTTCACGGATCCGTGGGCAAGAATGGCGGAAAATCAATAAAATCGACAAATCGATATCTCGGTCAAAACGGTTATCATATTCGTGTTCAGCGTATTGGGAAACCGAAGTGGACATATCCTTGCCCGTCCCCGAGATAAAACGAAAAAAAATCAATAAAATCGATAAATCGATAGTGTCCTGCAAAACATTGTCATATTCGTGTTCAGCGCATTGAGATACCCCAGTAGACATGTCTTTGCCGCCGCCCATCCAAAAAAGGTGGAAAATCGATAAAATCAATGAATCGATAATGTCGACAGAAACGCTTGTCATATGCGTGTTCAGCGCATTGAGGTTCCCCAATAGACATGTCTTTGCCGCCGCCCATTCAAAAAAAAGGTGAAAAATCGATAAAATCAATAAATCGATAATGTCGACAGAAATGCTTGTCATATTCGTGTTCAGCGTATCAAAGAACCCGAGCAGGAATGTTTTCACCAGTCTCCGGACGAAAACTGCGAAAAATCAATAAAATCGATACAATCGATAAAGTAGTCGATAGGATCAGGTCAAAAGTAGCCTATAACCTCCGCCGGCCCATGTAGGGTCTACATGCAAAATTTGGTCCGGATCGGTTAATGCTCCGCGATTTCTATAAGTAACATACATACAAACACACAAACACACAAACGCACAAACACACAAACACACAAACTTTCACTTTTATATATACAGATGACAGTTTTTATGGGTTGTGCTGCCCTCTGAAACTCCAGCATGTATGTATACGTAGCTGCCGCTGTCCTAAATGGCTACTCTGGTGTTCACTCATTACGCATCACTTATATGTATTTTGCTGTAGATTCTTGAAATAAGTACGAACGCCAAGTGATTAGGTTCCAGTGTGTACACAATGTAGTAGTGTATGGAGCGTTGTACCTGAAGTGGGTGGCGCGGTCGAGCTTTGTGATTGACCAACTGGATGAATCGACCAGTCGCAGAGATAGGCCGCCCCGTCCTTTCCAGATATAACGCCCTACACCCAAAGTAGTACATGTACCACCCGCACTTAAAGATTTCTACCTCGTAGAATGACATGAGTTCACGCATATGTGTGTCGTCTCTTCGGTTTTCTTTTCTAGTGCTTTCCTCCTGGCTTTTTGGCGCGGTAAATCCAGCTTTTCCTGCAAATGTTTTCCGTATTTTCTTGCTCCTTTTAGTTCTTTCCTGCAGTTGTTCTGGCTTTCTACTGGGCTCCTAGATTGAAGAGCACCATGTTGTTATGATCATGATCTTGCAAGCCTGTTCGAGGCTATTTGATAGTGTAGAAGAGGCAACATCCCCGAATTTTAATTTTAACGCTGTCTTCATCATGAAATCATCTAGCTTCTTATGTTAAAAGAATTTGTAGAACAGTTACTCCTGCGACCCTGAAATTTCATCCCAGTATTTCAGGATCAAAAATCCGTGCTTCGAAGGGTGTGCATCTGCACAAACGGCAATCCCTACTTTTTGATGGAATAATTGTTCTACAAAACATCTACGTCTGCAATTATGATAAAGCGTATGACTTTGCCCTTAGCGCTGACCTTGTTGTTGACCGCGCTCTCAAATTACGTTACAACGGTGACATTCACGATAACAGTATGGATTTAACTCCATTACTTTGCATTTCGCTCAGAGCTCAGATCCATTCTCAAGCGATCTACGGTTTGACACCCTTAAGGCCATTCAGGCCTTCTATACCTCCCGAGTCGGGGCAATGTCCCAGAATAATCTGGAAGGATCACTAACACATCGGTGATGGGATTAGTAGAACGGCAAGGCGCTAACCTGTTTGCAAACTCAAAATGGACGAGTTCCTAAAGCACGGTTCAATGCATTCCAAAAAGAGGCTGCTCAACGTCGAACCCTTTACCCCTCAGGCATGAAGCTTATTTGTTTAGAGCGCTTTATATTAGGTTCTGGTCCTGGTGATTCTGGTCCCAGTGAAAGTAATAGGAGAAAGCTGTCAGATATTATTCAAATTTCATTGCGGCTGTTTCGGCGAGAAAGGAAAGAAAAATGCCGTAATTACTCACTTGGTCAGCTTTCGCGAGCCAAGGCAGTTACGGCTACTCTTTGGGTAAATTGAGTCCAGAAACTGGCGAACGCGACCAATGAAAAACGACGAAGACGAAAATACCTAAACTGCACATCAAATTACTGCATCACCCTTACCAGACTGGCTTACAACTTTCCGAATACGATCTCTTTCGATGTCTTGAACTCTTCTTGAGCGGAAAAGCATTTACTGATTACAACCCATGAGTTTTGTTTATTTCAAATGTTCTCGGATGCGTTTGCCAATCTTCAGTGGCAACTTTTATCGTTAGTGAAGGGTGAAGTGATCTTCCTAATAGTTGGATATACTTTGTCATAGATTGCAAAAGTCGTATGCAGCTTAATGGGGATTAGAATGTAAAAACAGAATGTAAAAAAGTATTGGGAAAAGTCGGGCAGAAATGGCAAACATTTCTTGTTTAACACATTCGCGACAACGCAGATTTTCCGCTCAGGGCCACTTTGGACCAAAGCGAGTTTTCGCTTGTTTCTCACCAGAATTGTTGCAATTAGGGCATATTTGACATGCTGATCACAAATATGCCATCTATTTTACTTGGCAGAACACTTCTGTAGTGTTACTGTATGTATACTGTAGAAACTGTAGGAAGACCTTTTTCCCTCAGAATCCAACCAAAATTTGCACAAGAGGGTTATTTTACATGCTGATTCGGAATATGATATCCATTTTCTACCGTATCGCATTGCTGTGGGGTTACTGTAATCATAATGTTGTATGAGCTGTCGGAGGGGTTTTGCATAGAAATTCACCCGATGCTGGGGTTATTTTACACTCCGATCTAGTGGATCCCAAATTCGTGTTCAACGTGTCAAAAACCCCCATTTGCCAAAGTTTCAGCGAATTTGGTGAACAAACTGCATATACAGTATGCCTACAGTAACCCTACAGTACTGCGCTACGGTGCAAAATGAATGTCGAATTCGTGCTCAGCATGTCAAATAACCTTACTCACCAAAGTTTCACTGAATTTCGTCACTAAACTGCATCTACAGTACAACTACAGTAACCATGCAGTAACACTACAGTAGCATCACAATATTGCTCTACGGTGCAAGATGAGTAGCATACTCGTGTTCAGCACGTCAAGTAACCCCAAGGTTCGAAATTGCAGTAGATGCTGCGAAAAATACATCAACAGTATCTACAGTATGCCTACAGTAACCCTACAGTATCGCGGTTACGGTACAAAATGGATACCATTTCCTTGTTCAGCGGGTAGAACAACCCCTAGGGCCAGAATTTGAGAAAGTTCTACCTAAGAAGAAGGGTTAAAACGGATACGACCCACCGGTGGGTCGTACTGTCCTCTACGTAACTTCCCGTACGACCCACCGGTGGGTCGTACTGTCCGTTATGTGTTAACTTCCTCTCTATGTTACTTATATACCTCTGTACAGTTTCACAATATACTAACAAGGTTAGCACAGCATACTGTATAAATAACAGATCCAGCTCTGTCTAAAAATTCGATCTTTTCCACTGGGCTTTCAATCAATGCTCTAAAATCCAGTGATTACCTGTAGTTCCTTGTTTTACGGAGCTATGTTTATAGAAGTGGACCACCATTCTTTCATCTGGTTCTGTTCCGCAATATCGACGTTAAGGTTTCCACCTCATTAGTGTAGATGCTAGAGGTCCCTAAGATGAAGTTTTCAAGTTATACTAATCTCTAACCAATTCTGCCTCATTCGCTGTTAGATTTATTTAATCATTTATTATTATTCATTTCTATTGGTACTCAACTCATAGACAGGAATGAAAGAGTCTTGGTTGGAAAGCAATTCTGCATAAGCGATTTCGCTCCACTTTATTCATGGATCTGTGGAAAAGGGAAGGGGATCGATCACTTCAGAAGGGCAGTAGTGCCACAAGTTCTTGAGAGACGCAAATGAAGAACCAAGGATAGCAGCAGAGTAGGCCGGCCAAGGTTTCCTGAAGTTTTCCTATGAAATTTCTGGGACGTTTTCCATTCATCTGTAAGAAGGTGCATGTTGTGCAAAGGCTCAAAAATAAAACACAAGTTTCAAGGACTTCATCTATTCCATATAATACTAAAGGAAGGCTTGTTAGTTCCAATATAGTGAATTATGGTGGGCAGCAGCTCTTAGAGCATGACGTGTTGAAATAAGTACTTAAACAGGAATGGTATTATTTTTATGACAGGCCACGATCGACGACATAGCTACGATGCAATTCGACAATGCAAATGCGCCATTCCTGCGATCTGTTCCTCCGGATGTCCGCCGAAAGTTCGAGAAAGTATGGAACGACGAAGATCTTCCAAGCGAGTCGTTGAGGACGCTGAAGGTAACATCATTTTCCTTATTTATAATACCGAACTGAGTTGTTCCTAAGACCGTTCAGGGCGATTTATTGCACTTGTGCATTGATGTTGAAAAGGTCGCAGAACTTCTGACCCATCATTGGCCATTTTTTTCTGTGGTGCAAAATGGCCCCCGGACTAGGTAGATTGTTAAACTGACCGTAGATGACTGACAGGCCCATGGTCCGTCTTACCTTTTTTGGTAAAGGGATGGGCGGTAAAATAGCGCCATCCCAATAGTTTTGCACTGAAGTGGTAGGTGGTCCTTGACGTTCTCCACAACCAGCTACTAGTACGGGTAACGGTACCCATAGGTGTAATATTACCCATCCTTCCATTAATGCACCCAGGTCTAGGTATTCAAGAGTGAATAGAGAATCCTTTTGGATTTAAAAACTAGATTAGATCCAGGCTTTTCCTTAGAAAATGGATACGGACACTAGTAGGTGCCAGAAAGGCTGTGTACGAACTGAGTTGCTCTCCACTATGCAAGAGCGCCTTTAAAAAATATGTGAAGTGGATGTCTTAACCCACACTCCTGGACATGTTTACTTGTCCTTGGGCGGCTAGCTGCCACCGCATCACGGCCTCTGTGGTTGACTGCGCAAAACATTTTCGGCTTTCGGTGATCTAAGCGGCCCCCTTCGGCTGGAATTTGCCTTGCGTTAGTGCACAAGTGTTTATTCAATGAAAACCCGGTGCTTACGGAAGCGCGTATGTTCTTCATTGGATCACTTTAAACAGACGACGCAGTCGCTCCCAGAAACTTATGCAGCAGCTTTCCATCTTATACATAAGCATCAAACTCATGCTGGAACGTCAACGATCTTACTAATGGGTCTCTTAGCTCCGCAAATTTATAATTTCCGAAGGGGTTGAATTTTTTATCACCTCCAACCTTCATATAAAGACAGCTCGCCAAGCGCGAAAAAGCGACAATGTAGTAATAATTCAAATGCAAATCATCAAGTCATCGATTTCACATCACGTTGCTATATTAATATCAAAGCGTACTAGTCCTATTCATTATAAACGGTGAATCCTAGTGTCATTTTTGAATTATATCAAAGGAGAAGATTTGTGTGCAGACCTGGATTTTTCTTATTTGGTAGCAAGTTCAATGGAAATTGCTGTTTATGTGCCGCTTTGAGATTATTTCGATTTGAAGATATCAAAAGCACCAACGACCTTCCCCACGTAACACTGTACAGGCGAGTTATTATAGCGAAATGCATATATCACATTCAATTGTGCTCTCTACAATGCTGCTCACAGAATATCGAAAGCCGGCGGTCGCTCCCCGGGGTCGTTGCATCGGCATAATTTCTTTAGAAAAGCTTCCATCAAGGAATGCTGGTGAACATTCAATTAGTCTTAACGAGATTTTCTTTTTGGAAGTCGACACTATATTGGTGCGAAGATTTTGCTTATCAGTTTTCTTCAAGTGATCAATATATCGATTGATACCACGTAATGTACGTACGTACCTACTTCTTCCAGTTTCCATCAAAATTTGACAAGTTTCGTAGACGGGAAGAAGTTCGCAATTTTGGAATTGAGAGCCCAATTTAATGCACAGAGCAGGTGAGTTCCGCATTCGAAAGCACTCATCAAAATTGCAAGCCCAAGAAAGTTGGGAGCGGAAAAAGTACCCAAAATTGCTCTGCAATTGCAAAATTTTTGCTACGAGCGTTCATTGATACTGTGATACCTGTTTTCGAGAAAATGTCCTAGACGGGTAGATGTTCTGGAAATTTTCCTTTTTCTTCCGGGGAATCTCTCAATTTTCTAGCGAAGTCCTCTTTGTCCACTAATGGCTTCGGGAGTGATTTCCCAGGAAAATAGGTAGGCTGTTTCTTTCCATGTTTTTCTACCTATGTTCGGTTTGGATGTTTCCAATTCATATTTGGCCAGAACTTTGAATTCAGACCATTTACAATTATCGCGGAGATTAGACATCCCGTTCACCTTGTGACTGCGACATCATCACCACGGATAGATTATTATGTCAGATGACGAACATCATATGTATGGATGATGCCATTTAAAGTATTCTGTTTACAATTTTCCGTCTGATAGTACTGTAAACTTTTTTTTTACAAAAAAAAATGAGTGTAGTTCATTCAAATAGTGAGCGAGTGTCCAGTAGTCAGTGCTGGTAGATGGATCGCGGACTGGGACGCGGTCGTTTTCAATCGATATCAGGCATGTTTGGTATAGCACAATCGCACCACTTGTCTTCAATCTGTGAATGCACCAGTATTCACCCCTTTCTGAATGACCTATGCAATGACTGCATTGTGTCGGTCCAACAATTATTTCACTTCTCTAGTTAATTATTTAGTTGTTTGATTATCTTGAGGTTGACATTGTTAACATGGTTACCGTTGATATGTCATTCATTTGACTACTTTTCATTATATTTAATTATATTCTATCCATTCTGTCGATTTAGCCACATTATTGCAAGCTCGCAACTCGTCTCTCAATTGGGAAAACTACAAAGTTTGATACTTAGGACGACAAAAAGACACCAACCCGCCCAAGTTAATGTCATTACCCTTCCCATCATTACTGGTCAGTTACTTTTCAGATTCAAACTCTAGCCGTCTCGTTGCTAACCGCTAAACAGCTGGAGGAATACAACCGGTGGGCGACGAAACGCCGGTACGTTTTGAAGGCTCGAGAACACGAGCTGCGCCAGTTGAGCTCCGATGCGAAGCGAACTCTCAGAAGAATGAGCACTCGAGGTAACGGAGACGTACAATTTCCTGGAAGAGTGGTAAGAGCTCCTGCTCCCTACCCTCAGTTTTCTGAACAATGGAATTCTAACGTCCCTGGAACAAGAGCTGCCAGATTGCCGGCTTTTTTCGTCTCACGCCGTTTAGCAGATGCACGCCCATGGGATAGTCCGTCCGAGTGTTTTTCAGTGGAGCCGAGTCGCTTATTTGTTTTTAACACAATTGCTGTGAAGCAACTAAGAAAGCGAGATAAAATAGTCCCGAGGTCGTCCGCATAACTCGGTTTAGCCTAATTAAATCTGCAACGTTGACCGCTTAACTGCTTAGGCCGTTCTCTATCATGCAAAAGTACAGATGCAACCCCAAAAATACATGCTGTCGAGAGAGCAGAAAGGAAAGAATAGGAAGAAAAGAGTACTTTTGAAACATATACTAAGAAGAATAGATCGCAGGGTAAATTGGCTCGCACCACCTATGCGCCGAACGGGTATGAGGCATCCATAGAGTACGTTCCGCTACATGATCATGCGTTTTTTTTTTTGGTTCAATGATTTACTCCTCAAAACTTTGAAGCTTAACATGTTCTGCTGGCGATTGTCACTTGTTGCAAGCTCCACCAGGAACTGTGCTTGAGTTAAATGGAGTATATACGCCTAGTGTACGATGAAAACATGGAAATGATTTCTGGTAAAAAGTCATGCATCAAAAATACCTCTTCGGATCACTTACTGTTTAATTGGGTGGATTCTACATTTTTTCAGCTACTTCATTCATCTAATTGGTGGGCAAACAATTGTTCACGATTTCGGAAACTCAGCCTGAATTCAAATTTTGTCCATCGTGTAGTAGTTGAAGTAGTAGTTCTCGTGCGTTTACTTCTAGAAAAGATTATAGAACTTTTAACAAATGTTGAATTTAAGCGGTATTCGTTTCCCTTCTCTAGAACCCGTTTCTATGCTTCCGTCGCACACTCAGAGTGCTCCTTACAACTCGCAAACTTCTTCGGTAAACTGGTGGGGGAGTGCAGCGAATGAGCTGGCAGTAGTTGACAGTTGCCAGCGGCTGTGGATGGCTAAGTTCCTCCTCCCACTATGTTCGTAAATCCATGAATTAGAAACTTCAGTTTCCATTAGTGTCTGAGCCAGTAGTCTGAGTGTGCGCTGCTAGCAATCGGAGGAGGGGAAGACGCTGACAACGGTAGTGTCTTGAGGATATTCCTTTATTGCTACAGATTGTGGAGCCTACTATGAAACCGATGGTTTCACTACGCTGCTTCTACCCAGGGGAGTGGAAGTGATGTCCTAACCTTACATTTAGATAGAACAATTTATGCAATGCTTTAAACAAAAGTACTTATCTTTTTATCTGGACTGGAGAGAGCCGTGTTTTGCTCGAGATCTTCCCAGATCCCGTGTATTTCCTGGTTTGACTACTGGAACGGGTTCAACACATTGCTTAAAGGCAGCAAGAGCCGAAATCCTCGACTCCGAGCTGAGGTGCGGGTAGTGAAGCACAGACTCAGCACATCACAAATGTGAGACGAACACAGACAATTATGGCTTACCTGCAGAGAAAATGGAACATTCGTCGCGAACACGCCTGGCCGTGTTCGCGTGCGGACGAGTTTTTCCCGGCCCCAGAAGCCATTGCGGCGCCTGGTTTGGCTCATGTGCTGAGTGCTCCTGTGAATTCAATGCATTTCGTAGTCCCTTTGCGCCAAAACCACGCGCCGCAATGGCTTCTGGGGCCGGGGAAAACTCGTCCACAAGCGAACACGACCAGGCGTGTTCGCGACGGATGTTTCATTTTCTCTGCAGGTAAGCCATAATGGTCTGTGTTCGTTTCACATTTGTGATGTGCTGAGTCTGTACTTCACCATCCGCACCTCAGCTCGGAGTCGAGGATTTCGGCTCCCGCTGCCTTTAAATCCTGCTTTCGTCACGTTCACATTCACGAATTTAATTGAACTAGCTCGGACACTACCGGAAACTCAAGTCTGAAATTCACATATGTATGTCTGTTAAGTCCTAAGGCTTTGAGAGCAAATCACCTAACCATGGTAATTATGCAAGCACATGATCATTTAGCGGCGCCTATTCTCAGGATGCCCCATATTCAGTGGACACGTATCCTGAGGTTATGGGAGGCTGTTTATCTTCTACCCAAGATTGCTAAAATTGTGACAATTCCAGAGTTTTCAGATACTGCCAAACTCTCCGTACCACCTGCTGTGAAACGAGAGCTCCGGAATTTCGTCGCAGCGTTCAACCGCAGGCGAATCAAAGCTGTGCGGTGAGCAGATGTCGCCAGGAATTGTGTAGCTTCAAGTAATGGTTTTTGCATAAAGGATAGCTATTTGCCTAGTTCATTAACGAGATTTCAAACCACCGTCAGACACTTCGTTTTCGCGCGCAGGTGATATTCATCGGAAAATGACAGCGATTCATCGATTTCGCTTCAATGCCACGTTTCAGTTCGCATAGCCTTGAAGACTAGGGAGGGAAAGAGTTGCCTTTGTGGTTTGGATAATATATAATTGAATGGCAATGACTTAATAGTGTCATAGATTAACTGTGATATGAAAAAGGAAAAATATGCATGTGTTAATTTGGACAGGAAGTCCTACATTACAGCTAAAAAATTACCATTAATCCAAATTTCACAAAAAAAGGAACGTAAAATGAACTGGAAATCTGCACTTTCATGCTGTAGACTGCCTAACTAACATAGAGAGTCATGAATATTCAACCAGAGGTGACTCACCCACGTAGCCACCCCAACTCGCAGCAGTGTCATAGTTCACCACAAGGACAATGACAACGGACGAGCCGGAGTGATGCCGTACGGGCTTCATCCAGGAATTACAGTGCAAATTCGGCCATCCCAATTCGCAACAGTGTCATAGTGCCTAAAAGGACAATGACGCCCGTCGAACTGGTACGGCCAACATTCAGCGGCAAGGACGACTAGTACGAATATAGATTAGAGAGTGAGTTGGCTCAATGTGACAGTGGGGAAGTTATACACCTGTACGGAGGCGGGGTTGACCCGACAGTTCCCGCCAATGCCTCTCCATAGCTTGCTCGGTATCCGGTGGCAACTCGTGCGCTAATTAACACATCAAACACCTATGGAGGACGTGACCAAGCCCTCGAGTCACACCTGATATCGTTGGAAAGCCCTCCAACAAACTAACACCGACTAATCTAACACCATCTTTCCTCTGGACAGTCCTAACGCAAGACACCTACTGAAGATGAGGCAATAAAACGACAAAGGGCATTCGCATAAAGGGTGATGACGCCAATGTTGCGCAAAGGAGTGCGTTGTGGCCTTTGGACAGTCCATTCTTGTGGTACGTAATTCTTAAATAAATATGATATGAAAGTATGAAATATGCATATGAGAGCCATACAGCAGAAGGTCGTTGAACTTTGTTTTCCAAAAATACCTTTTACTTTAAATGACATGCCGCTACCCGGAAATGCTATTATAGCTATTGGGTTGTTCGGAAAGTAATTGGGATTTTTGGGCGTTGCAAAGAAACTTTTATTTTCTCATAATGAAAGAACATTAAGCAATGATATATTTTCTATTTTGTTCGACT
>KN726250.1:27462-59420 GCA_000816745.1 Ancylostoma duodenale
AAATCCCAATTACTTTCCGAACAACCCAATATTATACGTCTTTTTCTCCTCTGGCGTTGTTAGCTGTGCTTTTTCCGCTCTTTTCAATTTGCTCTCTCCAAGACTCAAAGAGAGCCTTGTACATTGTGTGACTAACAATATCTGACTTCCTTCTGTTGGCTAATTTCAAAACGAATTAAATCGACAAGGATTCTATCTTCAGCTAATGAAGCATCCATTTTCGTGTGAAGCTTAGCAAGTAATGAAATAATATGATATTTGCTCCAAGATATCCCGGTATGTTTCCTCTCTCTGTGCTTAAAAATCTGTAAAATAATTGCTCAGGAACTGGTTAAACATCATCTGTGCGATCGTGCAATGATGTTGTTTCTATCGACGTCAGAGACGAAGTATTCAGCAAGTTTTAAATATCTACTCGTCTCTGTTTTGGCAACCATTGCACTGCCTTTCAGTTTCCTGGAAAAAAATCAAGAATTGAGGATTTCAGAGAATTTGCAGCCTCCCAAAGTTTGCTCGTGGTCCAGTTTGGGGAATGGAGGTGCAAATTAACTGAGTTTCAGAAGACGACGTTTATGGAATAGAACGAGTAGAGCGGAGTTTACAAAGGACAATAGCAGTTTGTTCTCTGGTAATCTTAAAAAAATTGAACTAGCATTACCAACAGGTTTGGAGCTGTGCTATTTATAATCTCACATTATCTCTGTTTATCTTCTATTCCAATTTCCCCTTCATTCCTCCCAATCTTCATTGAGCCATAAAAAACCAGTAGTTCAACTCTCACACATATAAATTCAAATCTGCCTGTCTTGCGGCATAATAATCAACACAAACAGAACGTTCGTCTCGTTTTATTTCAGTCCGTCGCTTGAGAATTTGGAAGAAAGTGGAGGCTAAATCCATGAGAAACATGACAACAATACATCTCCCATTAGCTACAAAATGACACATATAATAGGTGTACGGAAACACATGGTCTTCTCGAAACCTTTGAGCGACGCGATTTCGGCACCGTTCGACTTCAGATTGTGGACAACTCGCATTATGTTCAATTGGCATCTGATTAGCATATGAAATAGATTTGTCGTAGCACCTATTCGATGAGGAAAACAGTATTAGCACAATGATACCAACATGCAGAAACCCTGCATTCTCAACATCCACAGTACCCGAATTAAGGATTTTTGACATGATGAGGGAGAGTTAAAGACAAATAGTACATAAGTATTTACAAAGAGATCAATCAAGGACACACGATGGATAGAGTAGGAAAGAGCTACAATAAACAGCTAAAAAGAGTTGTATTGCTGTAACAGATCTCTAAATTATTGTAAGCAACGAAGTGAGACTAGACAAGTGTATACATTCATGAGCAGAATCATTTCGAGTTGCAAGATTTTGGTGCAAATTTTGTCCCGGCAATGAACCGTGGCCTTCTACGGCTTGAGGAAATTTTCAGCCAACAGCTGGCTGAAATCGGGAGCTCATATTAGGAAGAACAGAACTAGGGAGCAAATCCAAACGTCTTAGATTCATCCAAGATCAAGTTGTGGAGTCCGTGCAAATGGGTTTTTTGCGTAATGTTGCTGAGGGTGCCAGTGATTTTTTTTTAAATCACAACATTGGATACATCAAATCAGAGGTAATGTTCTGCGTGAAAAAAAACTACTATAGGACAGGTCAGGAGTAGGGACCTGGTGCTGCCTTTGAAGGTTCTGCAATGATTCTGCCGTTGAAATTCAACTGGCTCAGCTCAGGTTTGATGTCAGTAGGAATAGATAGGATAGATGTCTACCGTTCATCTCCTGGATGAATCGTACCATGAAACGGATAGCCAGTTTTGCTTTCCAACCCCTTGGCCATGATAAAATGTTCTCAACCCATCATACTTCAACATTACCGCCTAACTAGGGCATTCTATTCTGGAGGACCCAATTGGGGCTATCGGAGTTGTGCATTTCGCATGTTCGGATGAACTTATTCAATGCATCGTACTCACCATGGATTGAAGCCTATGATTACAGCTACATCTTAGAGGCCGATTACTCCGTGGTTGCTGCTTGTATCGCTCGGTTTTCTCGGGACAAAATCTGTCCACCTACTCTTGCAACATTTCAGAGAGGAGAGGTGACAAATATTATGCTATGAGCTAATGTTCCAGCTACAGTTGATGTATAATAGTTGAGCAAACGCTGTAACAGCACCGAATCAACTAAAATGAGATCGTTAATAGCTCATGAGTAATCAGTCAGATTCCTAGTTCCTACACCTATTCAAGGCTGCGCGCTGAGTCGTCGCCTCCTCTGTTCGATGACAGATTTGGGACAAAGTATTTTCTTGAATGCTCTTCGAAACTCTAGGTTGAGTATGCCATAGAGGAATGGGTTCAGCGATGAGTTGATGTATCCTAGCCATGTGAAAGCCTGGTTGACCTGGAAAGGAGGGGATAGTTGGCATAGTGAAGGAAATACGAGGAGTGAAAAGGTCCAATTCTAGTTCGGCATAATCGAATCTCACCTTTGGGTGGAGCGTACAGGTCTCGCAGAAGGGAAGTATCACGTACGCACAGAAGAACGGTAGCCAACAGAACGAGAACACAAATATAATAACAGCAATGGTCTTCGCGGCCCTCTTCTCTTTGGCCACGCTGATCTTCTCCCGTTTCCTCAGCATCGCTGTTGGATTCTATAAAGGAAAACGTTGAAAAGTATTGCGTAGGACTTGGAATTGCCAAGGATATCGTGTAACAAACAAGGTGTTTTTCTCGCGTACATAGGCGTGAGAGTATTCGATAAAACCCAAATAATACCAATTAGGGTAACTGCAGTAGCGTTTAGCTGCTCACAGCCTCGGACTTTGTGTGAACATTTGCACAACAACTGCGCGATGACGTAGACGACCCATCTTGAAGTTTTAAATGCACTTTTAGGGGAGTAATTGCATATTTTGGATCCAAGGCGACATAAATCTACATACCTGGACAATGGCCAAGAAAAAGCATAGCAGGTCACATAAAAGTTTGCTCGTTTCGACCCCGTTCCTGTCCGATGGCATTCAACCCGAACTGTGGCAGTACTCACCCTTATGGGCTATACTTATTGACCAATGGACTTTTCGATTAGAGGCAGCATCCTCTTAAATCTTTGGGCTGAAGATTTTGCTGGATTTTGTGGCTTAAAGAACCTAAAGCTCATATTCAGTAGTGAGAAATCCACGAAATCGAGGTGCAGTTTTCCACCATCATCCTCAGTTGTTCCTTGGAAAGATTGGAGCGCATGCTTTCGAATGAAAGCATTCTCAGCCGGGAAAATGCATGAAAAATGCTTTGGTCGCATCTTCAGCTATTTATTTGTAAGGAATGCAGACTTGGCACGTCAACAACGTCTTGAGGAATTTTCAGCAGTATCCTCGTAAAGGTGTTCGAACGTTAATTTGGTTGGGGAATAGCGAACAACCTCAGGAATTTTTGAAGATCATCTAATATTGTATAAGTTGTAAGTAAGAAAAAATTGGTCATTAAGCAATGATCACTGTCTGTTAGAGGTTCCTAGAACGCAACTCAAAGTATTTTTCTGCTGAAAGCTTGATTTTTCCAGTAGAATGCTCTGCTCTTCTCTTTTGCCGGATCTTACCTTAACACAAACAGGATCTTCCTTGAACCTCCTTCTGGTTTCTCCTCTACACATTCTTTTATATTAACAGTCAGAAATTTCTCACTAATGACTAAGATTTTCGCAGTGTTAGTGTTTTCGGCGTCCATTATATTGCTCATGTGCCATACGTCACTTCACATAATTAGTCAAAAATATCGATGAGTCAATGAATTGAAGGCTAGAAGGGTGAAATGAATATCACGTGGTTTCCCAAAAAGGTGTCGAACGACAGAAGGAGAGCAGGAGTGGGCAACCTTGTACTTGCAGGGGTTTTCTGTTTTTTGGCCAATTTGAACTCTGGAATCTTGATGCGCTAGTTGTCGATATGAAAGAAAGCGACAGTAGAAATAGAATCTTGTTTGATTGAAAATTGCAAGTTTTTAGAGAGGTTCAAAAATCACAAGTTTTAGAGAGGTCCGAGCAAGACTTGATACAAAAATAGTTTCTAATTGTTGTGGGTATAATTCGCAACAGAACAGTAGCCAATAAAGTCCTCACGCGCAATCGGCGGAAAATTTTCGAGCGCCCCCGGCATGCGGCGCGTGCGCGGCTCGGCCGTCTTGCGGCAGCGGTCCCCTTCGTTCATCAGATTTTTAGCCCATATGTGTGTTTTTCTTTCATTTTTTTTCTTTAGTTGAAGTTCAATTGAAGGTGTGAGGCCTGTGGCTGACCAATATCGAACGGACGGCCCCAGAAGAGGGCCGCACCGCGCACGCATCGCATGCTTGGCGCGCTCGAAAATTTTCCGCCGATTGCGCGTAAGGACTATACATGGTCTCTAGCATGAGGTTCAATACAGAAAGAGGTAGAATCATTGTCTAGCAGACCGAAAGCACGCATATGAATAATATGACATTCTCACCCTTTACCTTCATTAGATGTGGAAATGAGGATTGAACCTGTCAACCAAGGGAAAAACAGCGGCAGGAAATGAAGCAGAGAGAAATCCGGCGGATATGTTGCAGCTATACACTAAGTAGAGAATAGCATCCTGTGCAGCCTCTGTGTAGAAGACATGCGTTTTGATATGTATCGATTATAGAAACTGCATGCTCATACTATTGCTCGACTTCAAAGAAATCTTTCCGCCTGTTGCGGACGAAATTGTTGGAAGAACTTCGGGGTAGCGCTGTAGAGTGGAATGCATGTAGGTACTCCAAGCGAGTGGTTCTTGTAGCAGTATGAATCTTCATGAAAATTCTCCGGGACCACACGTAAATGATCCGGGGCGTAGCAGCATACCCAATATGTGTAGAAAAGAAGGTGGTCGTTGCTGCTCACAAGGCAGCTGGTAACACCAGTCGACCAAAATGAATCATTTTTTATGGCCAGGAGCGTTACCTACACTTCTCCACGGCTTCTGTAGCAATTTTGCTGAGCAGCGCGGATATCTGAAGAAGATGGCGCTGAAATTTTCATAGTATGTTGCCATACGAAGTCATTCCAGCAACAGATGAAGCCTAGCTGCCGTACGGTCTAGTAAAGTCCTTTGAAACTACACATTCCCATTTACACTAATTTGATAGTTTCTGTTCGAGGTAACATCAGTACGAACAAGAAAATCCTAGCAAAAACTGTGGAAATGTCCAAGTGTGGATGCATTGTCACCCGTATGAACTGGCGCTGACCTGATTTTTACAGTCATCGAGGCATGTTTTCCCAATGGCGATAGTAAGGATGCCGGCGCCCCCTCCAGGGAATGGCGGATTTACTTATTATACTCAGGTCAACAACGGTATTTCCCAACATACATTCGAAAGAAGAGGCTAGCTATCTCATAAATTTGAGCCTTCTAGGGGCTGACACATTGACACTGTGCTAACAAGTACCCATTCTTCAAGACTTTGTATTCTATTAGTTTACCCCCCCTCGTCACACCTCAGATGCTCAATAAGAAGGTGTCTTTGTAAACTGTCCAAAAAACTGCTACTGAACTGCTCCTGAAAACAGGCCGAGTTTACTTGAATATGTAATTTCTACACCAGAGATTTTTATCTGTAACTATTTACCACTATTACGGATCGGAGTCATGTCCAAACAGCAATAACAATCTTGGATATGCAGAAGATGCGACTGCCATTGCAAGAAGGAAGGATTCCACCCCGCAAACGCATGCTTAAGTAGGAACAAATGAGGTCTATTTGTTGTGCATCCATATTTCATTTATGACGTGCTGCGCTCACTACTTGTAACAACGAGATTGCGGAAGTATGTAAGTCTTCTTATTGATGATAACTCGCTCATTCTCCTTGCAAAAATTTTGACTTGCTGAACGTTTCAACGCCTTTTTCTAGGTATCCATAGCTAATTTACGTCACGTCACTCTTCCAGCACTATTCTATAGACCGTGGAGATTTCAACTGATGGTTGCCCTTATTTTCCTTCGGACTGTTGTTGAAATTCCATACTTTCACAGCCCCTTTTGCAGCTTTTTAAATTCTTCTCGCAAATGGGATCAAGAGGAAGGAAGCAAGAGGTGGATATTAATGAGCTCGGTTAACATTAAAACAATATTAGGGCTCAGGCATCGATCAAGACAGGAGAATAACACCACATGTTAAAAATAAATACAAACATTTTTAAAAGTGAGCGCAACAGAAAGCACCTTTATAGTTGTCTGTTTTATAGGCGGTAGACGACTACCAGCTGCCAATACTAGGAGTGCGCAAAGGTTCCAAGGCAGTTGCATCTAATTTTTTAACACACCATAACTCGGCTACAAGTCAACAGTTTTATTCATGTCAAAAAGCATCGGCTTCTGTGTAAAGACGTCAGTGGAATTAGAAAGAGTAAGGCTTGAAGTTCGACAGGTTTATACCCGAAAGGCGGCACATGTCGTTTTCGAGCAGGGTCTGTTCACGAAAGTTTTATAGCAGATTCGAAGTCATTGAAGCTTGAAAAGAGGTCACTTGTTGGAAATAGATCTAGGGAGTGTAGAGGGCAAGCCAGAATTTGGAAACCCGAATGGATGATTTTTTACACGGTTGGCACTGTGACATAGTGGTACGTACATGTTTTCACGCAGCAACAGCGACCCATGTACATATGTTTGCCCGTGTTTCCTTTATATTTAAGATTTTCTCCTGATTACTTTACTTAAAAGAGTTTAATACTCGACGGTATTGTGCATGCGTTTACAAAAAATCCGTTGCGCATGACCCAAGCTGCTGGCCATGAAAGGTCAAAAAAATTTTTCCGAAAGGGTATGGCGATGGGTTGCCCACATTTTGGGTGGGTCGGTGGAGCCTAGATTCTGGGACAGCTTCCCTTATTGTCGTACATGACTCATTTTCTACTAACAATAGCAATATATTTGAGAAACGGGTTGTTAGAAAATATATAAATAAAGTATCCGCAGACTTGCCAGTGTAGCCATCGGTGGTCCTCGGTCAGCTCACGCAAAATACACCTAGTCATCTTCCCCTCTTACCGATTTTCTTCTAGTGAAGAGGCATGGTTGACTAAATGCTCCGTAATGTCGTGCGCACTTTGCATAGGGTCTGATTCAGACTGCTCTTTCCGGATGTCTTTTTGAAGGTCAAATCACCGTCCAGTCTACGGAACATTTCCCAAGCTCATCTCTGCTATGAATTATTGAGAACCCATGAGTATGTATTTACAAAAAATCACCTCTTCTTCCTTTTCACGCTTTGTATAACCATTGTTGTGGAACTTCCTGGCTTTAGTTGTTTCATTCGCGTTGCAAATTCTACCATCAATCACCTAAAAGAGTAGATCTGAGCAAATTTAAGAATGAATTAATTTGTCCTAGTAATGTGTTCCGGAAGGAGAGTCGCACCGATTGCGGCAGAATCGTGACGACAGACGTCCCATCCGTAGTGTGAACTAGAGGTGTTTTCTCTCCAACTCGGCTGCTTGTTTTGGCGCTCTCCACGGAAAACCTCTTCGAATGACGTCTATCGTCAGCATCCTCCAGAGATGTGCGCTGGATGCGCATCAGAGCACTGCGACCTGCAAAAGAGACTCATAATGAGCGACATGGTGTTACCACCAAATTCTACAGTACAAGAAGAGAAAGGGGTATTCGTCCATCGCTGTCAAACAGATCAACATCCGAGCTAGGTGCGTCTGAGATTGAATTGTGTGCATTCGAAATGAGGCATTTTCGAGAGAGCACGTGGTGGGAGCGCAAAAACAAAAAAAGGAGAATGTTGCATGGTCGCATAGGACAATGGTGGGCGAGGACAGTGTTTTATTACTTGTTATTTATTTATAGCGAACAGGAAACAAACAAAAGGCATGATTCAAACCAAAATGCTCCCAAGATCCACAGACTGACTACGTTCATGCTTGCACTCTGTCGGAAGGATTTGAAGGAGACGTTAGTATGCTCTAACATCACCAGGAAAACGACATTCCTAGAGACCTACACTTCTGAGCATGGGTATGTTATATATGGGTGTTGGCTTTTCACGGTATGTTTTTTAGGGGAGCTCTAAGATTTCATATTGTCCATGCTCATTCACCGGCTTCGGTTCTACCCTGTAGGAGTTTCCTGAACAAACTTTGTTTTTTTCCCTTGAATACCACATCTCACCGTGCGACTATAAGTACTTCGGCCTCCACCACCTTCTTCCTCCCCCTCCCACAGTAACTGAAGTAGTCGCTAAGCCGCTAAGCAAGGAAGCGCTTCAATAACGAAAAGGGTCTCAAAGCAACTGTTGACGACTTTTTTTTACTCGTAGTCGCCCGATTTTTGGAGAATCGGAATCAAGGATCACCTAGGAAAACCCGCAGATTAATTCTGAGGACAATGCAACCAAATACAGCAGCAAAAAAGCCCGTCGTTAACCAGGCGCTTATGCTGGATGCCGTATACAGGATGCCGCAAAAGTATTTGGACAAAAATAATTGTTCGCTAAAACACGAAGGAAAGAAAGTTGGAAAAAATGATAATTAATATATGTTTATCATTTTCTTGCAAATGGAAATTTTTATTTTAATTGCAAGGATTCTTTCTTCTCTGAACTTCCCGAACAGAATCCGAATTTTTCTGGAGCTTTGAAAAGGCCCTAGTCTCTAGATTCTAGGAAACACAGAAATTTTCCAAGGTAGCTGTAGGACCGCAATATGCGACTGTTTATCCCGATCACTGCAGTTGAGAAGAATGATCAGTTCAGGGGATAATTTCGTCACCCCTCGAATTCCACATTAGCATATGGTTGATTATCAAGAGCAACAGAATAAGTTCCCAGTTAATAACGAACATGAAGTTGCCCTAAAACGGAAGAAAAGAACGATTGTTGTGCAATTTTCACGGATTTCTGACCCACGGGCTGCTGCGAGACGAAAGATAACTCTGGTGGCACTCGTCTAGTTTCTAAAATTTTCCAAAGTTTCTTCTGGGTTCTATGATAGAGGGTTTCCCCCATATTACACAGGAATTTGAAGCTTAGGTGGTAGAGAAGTGATGGCAAGAAAACCTGCGCGCACAAGGCGCAGCACTTGGTGGTGATTGACCACCAGGTCTTAGTAGCGTCCTGCAGATTCAGGGGGCTTAGCACCAATGTCCGCGGTGTAGCCAACCGCTAACCGTCTAGTGATGTTAGACACAAGCAGATTCCGGAGAGGCACGTCTGGAGGATCATTGAAATCGTGGCTGAAGATCACTCTCGTTCAACCATTTACTCCATCCCTACCCTGCACTCTGGCGCGGTCCAGTGATAATCAGGTGTTGCTCAACCTGTAGGAGATGTATCATGTTGAAATTTTGACTGTAGGTGCGCACTATAGCAACACGTATCCCCCCAAAGTGGTATTTTTGAGATACCGTCTTCGTTTTTGAAAAAACCGTCAATAATGGTCAAAAAACGGTTTTTGACCATTTTTTGACCATTAATGACGTTTTTTTTTTTCAAAAACGACGGTTTCTCAGAAACGAAAGATGCCAGTTTGGGGGAGAGTTGATAGCACCTGGGCGCATTTCTTGGAGTTGACAGCGCATCGGAACACTTCTTCAAACGAGAGAAATTTCCTGGAAAAGTTCCGGGTTCGGGAAAGAACGCGCTGCAGTGACAATTTCTTGTATCTGACAGGTCCTATAACAAGTTTCAACGAGATCTAGTGGGGTCAAACAGTTCCGTATTGGGATTGGTTTTTCGAAGATTTTAGCTTGAATTTGAGATAGTTCAGGCTGTCTTCGCTAAATGGTAAGCACTTCTTGCTGGAACATCATTTGTCGTCTTCACTAACGGCTATTTAAGTCAGTTTTTTAGTGCCACCTTCTTTTCCTGAAAGAACCCTAGTATGTAGGTATTTAGTAGCTCATTTCGGAATCCGATTGGACTTAGTACTCCCAAACCGACGCTGACCACCTAGTTGCCCTGTGCGAGCATGAGTCGTCATGACACGTTCGCTTTCACAACTGTGCCACTACCTAAGGAGATGTCTTCGAATTTGGAAATTGTGTTTATATTCACAAGCTATGAACGATTAATTACCATTTATTTCTTCAGGCTAACTCTTCCTCATGTTTTTAGCAAACGATATTCTTCTCCTAAGACTTTTGCCGCACCCTGTATATTTAGGAGATATAAAAGCATGAGGAACCACGAGAAACCAATTCTAACAGACAGAACAATGGCAGAAAGTGTACACAAGTATCTCCAAGTGCTACCCGCTAGTTGCCTTGCAGGAGATGGATCACGTCCAAGCGACGTCGACACGTGCATGCCCTTTTCGCGGTGAATTCTCGTGTTTAATCGAGTTCAGTGTTTCTATGAGCGCATATTTTCCCTAATTTGTCCTCGGAGGAGAGAAAAAACAACCTCTGTTTGTGCGAATCCGCTGCCGCGCACTCAGAAAGATCTTCACGTACACAACGACCATTACGAGAAGAGGAAGGAAGAACGATCCAGACGCTGAGAATACCACGAACGCCCTGGAAACATGCGTTTTTGATTAGGAATGAAGCGATGAGAAATAAAATTCCTTGAGAATAACGATCCGTTTACGGATCATTGAAACAAAAAGCATGACATGCTTTAGTTCCTTACTTTGAGACCCATGAACATGAGTATAGTTCCTATTTAGCACACAATGCGATTGGATGTTTCAACATAGAATACTGAAGTGGAAACCAAAAAGATGGGAAGAAGGGGTTTCATCGGAGGTTCTGACCGTCATGGGTCCTTCGTGTAGAGGTTGCCAGAAACAGAAGACGCTTCAGCTTTCCACTGTTCAAATTTCTAGCCAAATAAAACCTACTAGTTACCAAACCCCTTAAGTAAACAGTCGGGATGTAGTCAAGGTCGTAACAAAATAGCGACCTTGGCTACATCCTATCTTGACCTTTCAATTCATTTTTCCTTGCGAAAATAGGTACCTTCCCAACGGTACCTGTCAGAAAAGAGTTAAGAACTCAGCTTTCTTTTGCCATTCTCCATTTGCTGTAAATTGAAATATTGGCATACATTTTTATTTTGCCCTTCAAAATAGGGTGGAAGAACTAAGCACTCGCTTGGGGTTGTTTTTTGTCTGTTGCGCGTATTAGATCCAGTCGGAGATAAATTGCGGAAAAGCAGTGGTCTCCATCTTTCGGAAATTGGAATATTTATGTACAAATTATTATAGTTTCGTCACTTAAATAAGTGTGGTGAAAACTATGTGCAAAATCCACTATGTAAATCTACCAGCGGAAGCAAAGTTAGTTAAACATAATTGAAGCTGAGCTCTAATCCTTCCAGTTTTGCAAAGAACTGCACAAAATGAAAGTGTATCACTGTTAGTCTATTTTCTGGGGTTTAGGGAAAGATTCAGGATATTAGTTCGTGAATGACGTTGGCCAGAAAAGTGTGGGCCTGAATAAGCAACTTTGTTGAATTGTACGCGTTAATCTGCTGCGCTTCGTTTCGACTCCAAATTTGATCTCAGAATAGGGAAAAACCACTTCCGGAATGGTTATAAAGCTTTCGAAGAACAAACTAATGCCTCCCTACAAATGCGGATTAGTCTTTTTTTGCTGAAACGATGGACGGGAACCAGTGTAATAACAACGTACTTTTGTCTAACTGAATTATATCACTTCACTGCTACTGACATCAATGTTCAAACACCGATGCCATAGCACAGCAACTGTAATTCCACGCTAACGATGTGCTCTCCTCTCAAATTCACCTTTCCGACGAGAGCTCGCAATGGTCACGGAGCTTCTGTGAAGACCAGTCATTCCAGCCTATGAGTGGTGGAACGGATATAATGACGGACAGCACCCATACCTAAAGTGACTGATTTGAGAGCGTTCTTGGATAACTCCGAATGCAAACTGGGTTCGAGGTAACATTTTGTAGTCTAGAATTCTAGGACAAGCCAAACAGCGTGGGGCAGGAGTAATGCGTCATTAATCGCCTGCTATTTACGGCTACATTTACTTCTAATTTGTTGTCGTTCTAGGTAAAACACGTGAATTAAGAAAAGGTTCTGTGGAATTTACACACGTCAATGTGTAGGTCTCATAACATGACGAGTTTATTGCTTTGTTTCAGTCAAAAGAGGCGTGCTCGTGACATGTACATGGAAGCGCTTTGTGGGAATATGCAAAATAGACGCTTCCGGATCTACGGCTGGATGTTGATCACGTCACATCGCATTCACACACTGGAGCGATTCTTTCCATTTTTAACGCCTTGCGCTGGTGGCGCTGTTTTTCGAACGCGATGAAGTGGCAGCGACAATGCTAGTTCAAGTGCATCAACTCTTTGTCCCTCCCGTAAATACGGATAGAGAGGCTCGCCCTACTTCACTCGTTCTGGCAGCATTGATCGTGTCGGGTTTTTTAAAGCGCACACATTTGTAACGGAAGGAATCCCTAGAAATTTGGAGGCGGAATGAGTTCGTTTCCGGGCGACATTGAGGTTGTCGCCCGTGAAGCTCAAGCCATGCGTGATTAGCCTAGTTCTCTTTTCTCGGCAACGCAAAATTGGCCTAATATGATGATTAGTCCTAGATTCAAGGAGCGGCCCGGCTTCATACACTGACGCTACATGTTGATACTGGGAAGAAAACTGCTGACTACGCCTACCCGTGCGTACGAAAAGTGGGTAGGTGATGAATCAGAACTAGTTCAAATAAACCGCTGTGCTTCATTTTCTGTGCTTTTTCCATAATGGCGCTTGGAAAATAACAAATGTCGTGGCTGGTCTTTAATGCATTTCGGTCCCAGACTGATTTTTGTTGTAACCGTTAATTTTCGGGAGTATTCGGGACGAATGCATAACATTCAGGCCCGGCGAATCTTGAATGCACGGCTTCGAGCCAAATCTGAAGCTGAGGGTGCTTAAATCCTTACAGTAACGATAACACAGCAGACGAATCGCGGTGTCCTTTTCTGGGCGTAATTTATGGGATCATGGATAGCACAGTACCTGTAAAAGATTACGAGAGATATATGTCGTTGAAATTCGCAATGTATCCTAAGATCCTCACCGGTCAATGGCAATGGCGCAGAGGTTCAGTATTGAGGAGGTGCACAGGAGAATGTCGGCGGTAGTGAACAGCTGGCAAACGGGAATGCCCAGCAACCACCGCCCATCTGAAAATGCCGGCTCAGACCTTGCTGTGACATCTCCGTAACTCGTACGAATTATGCCTTTAGTTCAACTGCCCTGCTTCAGTGCCCTTGCACATCAAGCGTGGCCGCTTCACTTCATGTTCTCACCGCGGCGCAGCCAAATTCCCACCCACAATGACGAAGGACGCTCATACATACTATGCGATGCTAACAGAAGAGGATTACATCGAAATGACTAATCAGGGGAACCCAGGAATTGCTGCTAACCAAGGCTAGACGCTTAAGAAACTACTGATTGTGACACTGTTGTGACATCATTGTGCATTGTTCGGTTTCTTATGGAAGCTCAAGGGGAGCCTTCCAACAAAGTCCGCTGTGTGGCCGAGTCCTAACGAAGCCAGCCGTCTCAAAAATCTCGTCGAAAGAAGCCGTGGTTCTTATCCACGACGTCGAGATCATTCCCAAGCGAGGATTTGTTGTGATGTGGAGGGTCTTTCTGCATTGAGGATCAATGCTGAGCAACGTGTTTCTCTATGCAAGCTAATTGCTGCAATCGTTGGTGATTACGGAACTTCGCCCTATCGTCGGCTCTTCGTTGACAGGCCGGAAGAATGCGAAATAGAGTCGTGGCCAAAAGGAGTTGTTCATGAACCGGGTCATTTTTGCAACTGTTGTGGCCCATGGATTTCGCGAAGGAGCAAATGCAGAAGCGCTACTCTCAATGTACGAAGGAAGAAAAATTATTAGAACCACCTCAATAGGCGCATGAAAATACGATAATAAAATAAAGAAAGTACCAGCTAGAAATTTGACGACGTGCAGTGGCATCACGAATATCGCTACAGCCAAGTCCGACGCAGCCAAAGAGACGAGGAAGTAGTTCTGCACCTTCTTCAGCGGCCTGTAGCTGAACACAGCCACAACGACCATCGTGTTTCCGGCGACGGTCATGGCAATAATTACCTGAAAGAGGAGGGCATACAAAATGCTCACAAGTTATGGTGAGTTCCTCATAATATGAACTCTTAAAACACTAGGGGGAGGGGGATTCAGCAGCAACGGAACACAACAATTCAACCAAGTAATGCTCTACAGAAACAGAAGCTCTACCTACTCAAAATTCACACTCAGACTGTTCATTCCCTGAAAAGAAAATGCGAAGAGGGGGAGGGATGTTTTAAGAACAACAGTTCTCATTGAGACTCAGTACATCACATCTCCTGCATCAAGCGTTTTTTTTTATCAAAGCTCATTGTCGGCGTTTCTTATGGCCACTCAAGACTGCCATGTTGAGATGAGACCCTTACCCATAAGGTGCACTTCAAGGGTTTCCGAAAGGGTTACAGGTTGTAGAGCGTTCAATGAGTTGAAGGAACAATACATATCCTTCCATATTCCTGCCTTTTTCTAATATCTACTTGTCATACGTAGGCCTTAGAATGACCTTACAACAGAAACGCTATTCCTGTGTTTGCCCTCAGAGAATCTGATGAGAAATCAGTGCTGAGCCCTATTGTCAAACACTCGGCCATAAATTTATGATGAGAATGTCAGAAATTCAAATATGTATAGAGTCACGGTTTCGACTCCTCGGTTTTTGAAAATATTAATTAGGTTGCACGTGGGCAGCTGTTGCAATAACAGCCGGCATAAATGGTGGTCAAATATGGCGGTGTTTCCCTTCAAACTTGTATTTGTTGACAGGTTTTCCCGGAATTCTCCATGTAAGCAGATTCATGCATGTGCTTCTCGACATATTCTCGTAGAATGCTTAATCACAGGTGCATATTATAACGCTGGAAGTAGGCAGATTGTGTGTACCAGTTTGGGCTTGCGAAAAATTCAAAAACCACATCTGAAGCACTTAATCCATGAACGAAAAGCAAGATTCATGGAATAGAATTGAGAGTTGCAGACCGGAGTGTTTCACTTTCCTGATCACTTGGCTGCAATCTGATCCTAAAAAGCATGGATCAGGGCCGGAATAAAGATGGGCTTGCTTTTTAGAATTTTCCAAGTATGACCCCGACTTTTCCCGGCACTTCTGTTGGGATCCGGATTCAGCTGAATGAGGGAGACAACCGACTAAACAGTTTAAACAATTGAAGCTACAAAGTGTAAATATCCTAGCGCGAGAACCTCACACATCAACTGACAAAACTTTGAAGGCATTGTGGATTCATGCGAAGGGTCCAAAAATGAATCGCAAAAAGAATAACGAGTGGATTTGAATCACATTCGGGATTGATGTTCTCATCAAAAGAAAGCGTCCTAGAGATTTGCTCGCGTGATCAGTAAGCGGTCACCACTTCACTCGAGTAACATCAAGAGGTGAGCATTTCATCTAACAGTCAGAAATGCGGTTGAAAAATACGCCTAAAAGTTCGTTTGTGTGGTTTTTGACAATTTAAAGATGTGAACGTGTAATATGCTCATTAAGTCGCCCATTCCAGACTTTGGCGAAGGCGATTTGGCAAACTTAGGCCGAAATAAAGGTGTTAGCAACTTTTCGATAGCCATGCCCTTCCACCCCTCTCCCTCTCCCAAGCTATGGCTGGATGCTTATATCTTTTGAAGAATAAAGAATGGAACCTTGGCAGAATGCTTGAGAGAGACGACCTAATAAGATATAAGCTCACCAAGTAGGTTATCGTGCCGAGCACGAGCTCCACGGTAGGCATGATCGGTGGCGAAGCGAGTACAGGGGCCTCTGTGGAAAAACCCGAGTTATTCATCACGCTTTCTCGTATTGAGTGTATTTTGGAGAACACCATGTCCTGAAATGCAATAGATCCTGTGATAGAACAGCAGTGAGGATATGGAGTGGAGCGAACAACTGCTAGTGGTTACACCATTAGGACTAACAAAGATAAATGTTAAACTGTCCGAAGGAATTGGTTGAGCTTTGCTTTTTGGGTGGGGTTTAGAATTCGATTGTATCGTTGCAATAGCATGTAACCATGGAAATCTTGAAAGAAGTTTACAAAACTAAATAAACTGCGAGCGTTTGCTAACAGGGGTGAAAGGATGTCTTCGTCGAAACGAGTAGTTGCTTAGCAAGGACTTCATTGCAACTATTCCGACTACTGGTTCCTCCTATAGTTATGCAGAGTTCTTGAACGGAACCCTGATATTAAAGCAATAAACACTGTTTCACAGAAGTTGCTGCTATTGTTGTTGCTTCGTTGCCCCGAAATAGGAGCATTCCTGATTAGCAGACCGCCGGATATCGACAAGTGTCATTTTTGCAGGGGTAGATTCTAGCAGTTTGTAGCATGCCATAGTAACGAGAATTTCACTCATCAAGTATGTTTCAAGTCGATCATTGCTGAGCCGAGCAGCGGCTCGCACAGGGTTTCAACGAGCGAAGGTCTGTCTGCAAACAATGGAAGTGGGGGCGAGTGAATGAAGTCTAATTCGCACCAACACTGCACTGATTATAGTTGGACGCGCTCCTCGTGCAGTTTTAGCCGCGATTCAATTTCGCGTTTACAACCAGCTACGCGATAATATCGTTGAACTCGTCCACGTGGTCAGTGGACTCGGACACCAGTGAAGCCAGATCATGTTGACGCTAAATTACTTATTTCCTTCACTTCTCAATAGGACGTCAGAGCAACCGCGCGCGCTTCTTTTATGGATGGAAGATGGCCTCAGAGAATGGATGCGAAGCGAATCAGACATCAGGATTAGGATCGCAACGTTTAAGACAAAGAGAGAAATCGTGGGCGCCGCTGGCATCTGTTTAACTATGCTTATAAGAACATAGGGCCACAAATCCATGAGTGCTCGTGGATAAGAAGTTTCTTCTGTGAGATCAAAAAGGCCAATGTCAATGACTTTGGCTGGACACGAAACTTGAAATGAGTTCTTGAAATTAGTTGCTTAGAGGAGACACGAGAGCCCCGTGTGAACAGATTAACGCGAAAAAATATCGTATAAGCAGCAACTGAATGTGCGGCAGGAGGCGGCAAGCAGGAAGCGGCTGAGAACAATGTGGATCGAGTTGCCAACTAGCGCCACTACCTCGGCATCTATTATGACATTTCGGCACCTGACGCTATCTTGTAAACGCATGTCGCGGACGCAAAGTCTTGGTCAACGGATGTGGGGAGAATCGGAACTGAAAAGTGCCAGTCGACTTCCACAACCTTTGAACGAGGAACGTGCAAAAGAGAGAACGTGGACGTTTTCAGCTATTACGCAACGCTTGGACGGATTCGAGGGAATACGTACATTGAGCTGTTATAGCATATTCAAGGAGAAAAAAGGAGTTGCGTGAAAAGAGTTGGAGGTTGTGGCTTGGAATCCACTGGGATTAATATACCAGGCAAACGGAATATTCAATGAGCTAGTAGAGGCTAGCAGTCCTGTTATTTCCATTGAATAAAAACGCAAAAGGAGCAAACGCTCAGCTAACTTTGGTAACATGGAGTTCACGGTCGATCTCCGTTCATTAGTAATGGACACGGTCGTGAGAGACAAATGAACTTGTGGGAGGTACAATAACATCCTTCGAGATAATGTGCCATACGAATAGGTTCGAGAAGAGGAGGAAAACATTGAGTGTCAATGAAAGGTGTCGTACCTGAGTGACATTGAGGTCCATGTTGAAAAGGGGGTAGCTTTAGCAAGCAGTTTTATAATCGTCGCCTGTTCGTGAGCGTCAGTTCCTCCTAATGGCGGCATGGAGACCCGCCCACATTCCTTGCTTCTCTCCAGCTCGAACGGATTGTGAGGATGGAGTTACTTATCTAGCCTGAGGGCCAGCTCCGATGAATTTGGCGAATTCGCGCTTTACACTAATTGAAATGTTCGACGCCCAGAGTGCATCCATGATTACCTACCCTGCCAACATCATGGACCTGGCAACACGACAAGAGGACAAGCTTCAAATAGACAAGTGTGCTTCAAATAGAGGAACCTGTGTTTACGCGGAAATTTGAACTGCGTGACGAAACTCTATCATTTCTCCGAAGGGCTGTGTCCGTGGGAAGTTTGATGAGTGAGATGTTCAGTGTTTCGTAACCTGAAGGATAGCACAAACGCACATAGTTCCGACAATTCTTCAGCAATCGCATGATCGAAGTCACATTTGGAGGGGATAGCCAGTTAGACTTCCTTCAAAGCTTCGATTTAGAGCCCTCCGGATGGGTTGTTGTGCCACACGAATTAGCTGCATTCGTTAGCAAACATTTTCCTTATTCATGGCTGAATTTCTTTTCGAATCCCACACTCCTCCATTCTGCAGTCGGGCTCATTTTCCTCTTTTCTAAAGGTGGTATTGGCCTAGTTTTCGGAAGTGCCACTTCAGACTATATGTGAGTTTCTGACTTTCACGGTAATCGTGGTTTTTGTGTCATTGTGAAGGTCTTGTTTTTCGAATATTCGTTCTGGGGTGTGCACCTTTCCTACCGAGCTATTTCTGCTAATCAACTGCAAAAAAGTAGCAAAACAAAGCAAATATTCTGACGTGCAATGAAAAAAGCGGATAAAGAATAGCAATGCTACAGACTTCCTTGTTGCTCACAGTCAGAAGCTGGTGGAACTCGCCCGATTCTGCCTGAAAGTACGGAGAGAGGAGTATTGAAAGCGTCGAGAACCCCTAATTTTTCAAAAATTTCAACACAGCATTCATGTTCAGCATCCTCGGAAGCCCGACACCACGCGAATATCCCGGTAACCAGAACTTCCGTAGCTGCTGCATTAATAACTGTTAACGTAATAAGGAAACCGCGTTGACATACGTAAACATGTACAAGGAAGGTGAAGAAACTGATGCGAAGGAAGAAACTCGGCGTGTTCGCAGAACCAAACAAAGCTGCCAACCGGAGCTGTATGCTTTCGCATGACTTCTCCCTAAAGAACATGCATTAACGGGCTATGCTGGAGCGCCCTGCAACAAAGTAATTCTCCGTTTCTTCATGTGGGGCTGGACTGCTGAAAAGCTACGACTTCTCGGCTTCTCCTATTATGTTTCAGGAGCAATTCCCTCAAAAAGCGGTTATCGTGGTAAGCTGTAAACGAAACGATTTTTTTGGCATTTATTGCAAAGCTCAACCAGCGACGACAGCACAACAATGCAGAAAAAACAACGACAGCAGGCCATATAACGAGTATCAACAATAAAGACGCTATTTCTCGCAGATTGCATTCCGAAATATCAGTAACGAGAATAGATCCCGGAACGATGCGACGCTTCCGCATAGCCTGTTTGATCCAATGTAGGACTTCTCAGTAACCAGAAATTCATGTACATTACTGCTAGTGCACTATACCCTTTCAATGGGAGCCCACCAGCATAAGAAACATGGTCTATCTATTCGGCAGATAGTCCCTCAAAATAACTGCTTCATTTGAAAATCACCAATTGAGATTAATGCATCAGAAAGGGACCTTGTCCAACACTAGGAACCCTTTTCGATCTAGTGAGTTTTCAGCGAATTGCTGAATGTCGGCAGGTCCATATGGTCATTCTTCAACGAGGCGCTGACAAAACAATAGAGAAGCGGAAAAACAGTGAAAAGTTGTGATTGAGATTCTATTCCGGTGGTTTAAAGAACAGATGAAAACAAAAAATACCATTTAGGCATCGCTTGTGCAGGTGCTTGATACCCATAGGATATTTATACACCTGCAATCGAAGCAGAAATTGTTCCCAATGCAAAATTGTGCGGATTGTGAGTGGGTGGAGAAATGACAATATAATGGAGAAATTTGTGTGCTAAAATCTGAGTCCAACAGAGAGGAAGCGTAATGAAAGAGCAAAACGAATGCGTGGTTTCTACCCACGTTGTTTTTGTGAAATCTGCATGTTCCCTGCAGTAGTTGGCTTCGATGTAACTACGGTTTCGTGCCAATTAGTTTTTCATACCATTCCATGGGAAACTGCGTCATGTTTACATTGAAACAACACTGTAACATTAGAGCTGGATACACCAAGCAAATCCTATCATGCTGAGAATTCCACCAATTTTGTGCTCCTTCGCTACTCTCCTTTTGGAACTAGCACTCTGATATGTGCATGTAGGATGAGGGAAGGAAGTCAATTAAAGAGTGCTTATGCTGAACGGGAATGGAAATTCTTCCAGAGACGCTATCCGCAGGCTGTGCGCCGTTCTCTAGCTCGTTGTCCTTGACTCATTCCGTGAATCTCGTTCTGCCTGACTAGCATGTCAGACATGGTGAGACAACGTCGGATGCTCTCAGAAGCTGTCTGTTCCCAAGTGCAAGTAAACGTTGCCCACCGGCCACCTTAACGTCCACTGCCATGAGGGTTTTCAAATCGCGGGAGGGTGATAAAGAAAGTTGTTTTGCGCGTTGCTATGGATGAGTTCGGAAACGAGGCAGCTGAGCGCGATTGCATGTCTGGAATCAGAGCGGAGCGTGACGCGGTCACTTCCTGCGCGATGTTACAAGCGAATAAAAACCGAGAAATCGCGACAGCATTATCTCGAGAAAGACGAAGAATCTGCGAAGAGCTCTTTTTCCAGCCGTAGACGATTGCGAATCCTTAGAAGTAAACTATGGCTGAGTGCTTCTCTCATCTAATGAACGTATACACAAAGCAGACTACATTTCTACAGCAACAAGTGAGGCCTTCTCTCCGATGTTTACATTTCTTGAAGGCTCGTACGACAGCCTCCGCTTCAATACGTCAAAATGTGAGTAGCATGTGTCGCCTACTCCAAAGATGGTGCTCAAATTCTGAGTATCTGAGAACTCGTTCGAATGACGGAAGCGTCGTGAAACGTCTGCTCACATTCGAGGTTTCCTTGGATATGCGTGAGCGGCTTATAATACCACAGTCCCCACCAGGGATGAGCGGAGGTGCTGCGTAAGACGGGAAGAACGGGAAGTAGGAAGTCGGAAGTTGGATGAATTTTGAGATCGGGCAAAATCTGGGGAAATAAAAACACCATGTATGAATTGACGTAACTCTACCATTGCTAATCTTGCAGAAATCTAGAAGCCAGAAGCTCGCGCAGCGTCAGAATTCAGGAATTTCCGAACTTCTGAAACTGGAACTCCGCTCATCCCTGGTCCCCACTATTTAAATCCTACCCTAGGACCTACCAGCTTGGAATTTAATCCAAAATACGAGATTTTCGAATTACATTTGCTTTGCCTTCTTTAGGGTATTTAGGCACATATTCCCTAAGTTCAATGACGTTCAACAACGATGAAAAGTGTTTGAAAGAGCTGTATTAAATGATTTAAATAGTGGGGATCAGGGATGAGCGGAGTTCCGGTTTCGGAAGTTCGGAAGGACTAAATGGTTGAGCACAATCTCTGTGTGATAACGCTAAGATACACATAAAAGCGAAAATGAGAACGTCCCAGTAAAGGCCAATCAGGAGTTTTAACATTTTTGTCTGCTGCTTCTTATATGTATACAGTATTCCCTTTCACTGATAAGTAGCCGTACTGCGATTTCACTGGGCCAGCCATGCATGGCCCTGGTCGCGCTCGCATGGCCCAGCACGTATGTCTTGGCATTCCGATGCGAGCCGCTGTCCCTATGCACAGGCGCGCCCTTTACAGGCGTTCCGTGACCTGTTGTAGAGGAAAAATTCAGGTCTGCTGCTGGATTATCCCGAATTTTCTGTCTTCCAAGATGGGAGCGGTTGTGTAGTCATAGGCAAAACATCAAAATAGCCAATTTTACTCGGCAGCTTCAGTATTGGGTTTTTGCTATGCAAACAACTAGAACTGCATCGTTTGGTTGATTTGGACCTTTTGGCCTTTTCCAGAAATGCACCAATATCCTGTACGGTGACAATTACATACGTTTAAGTTATGGTTTCAAAGTTTTAAAGCGTTTGGGTCTTGAATTGGAATAGCGCTGTGACATTGGAGAGAATCTTTTTAGAAACAGCTCACAATGTTATTTGCAGAATGATTCGTGAGCTCACGAACTGCAGAGAAAACAAAGCAAAGATGGAACAAAAAAAAAACAAAACATATCAATGATAATCTAGAAGCAGTGAAGCGAAAAACAGTTCCATCAACAAATGTGACTATTACTGCCGGCCTTGTCCGCCTAGGAAAATAATTCAACAAAAACCACCTACAATTTGAAATAATAGTTCTAACCGAGCCTGTAAATTATCGCTGAATCTTTGGAATGAGAATATAAATACGACGATGATACATTCTTGAAGTTCTGAATCTTCTTATTTCTACGCTGTAATCTTGTTCGATAACTGTGCAATAAAATGGAGCATTCTCATACCATCATTCAAAACATCTGTTGAAAAAGCAATATGAAGCGACCTTTTGCTGGAAGAATGAAAACTGCTCATGAATTCGCCCAAAAACAAAGATTTTGTCGCATGACCCTAGCAAAAGTAGCGGGCATGCTTGGCCCAGTGAGCACTGGAATACGAGGCCAAGTCCTAAGCATGTGACTATGCACATACATGCTTAAAAAAGCAAACTCACACCGTGGATTACAAAACCAGAACCAATTAAGCAAGATATTCGAAATACATACTGAATATGAATGAAGAATTCTGTTCCCGCATACTGACATATACTGAATCTGTCACGATATATTCAACCTGGATTTTTCCAAAATTCGAGAGCTCTTCAATTCATTTGGGTACCATCTTATGTCAGGCCTTTTATGATAACATAGAGCGACAGGCAACAATCTTGAAGCTCATAAACTTGAAAAGCAGCAGAACAGCAGCTCAAGCAGAAATTTGAAGTTTACTCCTAGAAAAAATGCGGTTTTTGAATGGAAATTAAAAAAGAAGGTATCGATTGTTACATATGTATCTACTTCTTACCTTTAATCCATCCTAGCATGCTCCAAAGATTTTCCGGAGGCGTTCATGTGGCCGAAAAAGCTTTCGATACTTTTAGTACATAGTTACACATGTACTATGTACATAGTTTACTAGACGGCATACCCGGCTCTGCTCGGACGTTCTGCTACCCTCGGGTATTTCAAATAAGTGGCGACAATTATTATGACAAATTCATTCAAAATCCTCATCATTTTGCTGATCAACATGTTCGAAAACCTCTGTGGTTCGTTACTTTCTCACTGACTCGTTAGGGGAGAAATCAAAAGGTAGTTTCATGTATTTCATATGTTTCGTGTCATTCATGAAAATTTCATAGAAAATTCCTGCCATATTTGTGTTCATTGTGTTTGAGATCCCACTAAGCGCGTTCTCACCCATTTCAGGAAAGGAAAAAAAGAAGAAATAATCAATAATTCGAGATTTTCATCCAAAGCGGTTGTCGTGCCCAGCGTATTAGATAAGCCTACCAAACATGTCCTCATCGTATTATCAGCGAAAATAATGACAAATCATTAAGATCGAAAAATCAACAAACAGACGCTCAGCTGCAAAACGCCGTGCTTGTAATATTCGTGTTCAGCGTACTGCAAAACCTAGGTATACACGTCCTCACTAACCCCTGAGGAAATCCTGGGAAAAACCAATAAAATAAGTAAATTGATATTTTTGCCCATAGTGGCTATCGCGAAAATTCAATGGAATCGATTTAGTCATTAAATAAATGTATAGTTTATAGCGAATGGTAGCCAGCCTATAACCTCTTAGTCCGGATCGGTTCATCCTTCGCGATTTCTCTTCGGAACATTCATGCATACATACAAGCTTTCACTTTTATATATACAGATGAGCGCGTGGGCTGGTGGAGGCTAGTTTTGATTCAAATGACGCAGTAGCAAAACTCTCGAGAAGGACGGCGAAAAAGAACAACTCTGCATTTGTGCCGGCCACGAATACTAATCGTATAGTATAGAAATTCGATCTTCACAGCTAGAAGTCGGTTCTTGTTTGTTCTTTTTCCATGATTCGCAGAGAATTTTGTTCTGAAAGATGCTATAAGGGAGCCACATTGTCACTCTCGACATCTAGATAAGTGAACTGAGCAAGGTGTTCGACATAGCATAAGAGGAGCGACCAGTACCTCTTGGAATTTCACATCTTACCGCAATTCCAGACTCTGCAAGCTAATCCACAAATTTCTAGAGCAGCTTGACTGCATGGCGTTACCATGCCCGATGTTGTCAGACCAAGGATCCACTCTCGACCTGGCAGCGTCCGAGGACCATCACACTTGTATAGCGAGAGCTTGGACCTTTATGTCCACTTAGGAGACCCCCTCGATGATTTCTTTGTTTGCCACTAGCTTCCTATCATGGAGGCAGCCTTTATGCAGTGGTCTAATGTTCTTCATAACAGTGAGAATCACAATATCGACTAGTGACTTTTTAACAAAGAGTAGAGAAGCTGGCATATGAAAAGTCGAATTAGGAATTCACTTATGGGTTGGCATAGTAGTGCTCCAGCAAGCGATAAAGGAATTTTCTCACTTCTGCACTATTCAGAACTGCTACATAAGTGATGATGGACAAATCCTTAAGTAAACTTGGTAATGTCTTATGTTGATTTTATCCACGTTTCTCGTTATATAATTCTGCGTTAAATTCATAAGTTACCATTCACTTCAACTTCTCTAAAGGATGCAAAATTTCCGAGAAAAAGCGAACTCTTGTACTACTTAAAAGTAGGATGGAGTGGTCGTACTTGATCGGTATGCCTATGCAACATGCAGTGCAGAGGTGGTTCGAAACATCGCTTAAAGTAGATGGAAGCTCTGAAGATGAGGAGGATAGTTATCAAGCACTCATTGTTGACAAAGACTAACTCAAAACAACTATTGAGGCTAAACTCCTTGAACTACTTGATAATGCCCTTGAAACCGGCATTGGACTATTGAAGCGAATTGGAAAATTAACAAGTTCGAAAAATGGGTCCGTTGTGGGCCCGGCTAAAGAACAAGAGTTGGTCGCTTTAAATTCCAACATTCTCTTCACAGATTGAACAGATCACCGAAAGATCCGATTATAACGTAGGATGAAACTTGGACTACATTCTAATGGCTTCTGTTTTCTTCAATGGAAATCTATGTGGGCCTAAATATGATGATCTGAATGCAGTCTCCCAAAAATGCCATTCCTTTTGCACAACCTATGAGGTTGGTGCAGAGACAATGCGCGTTTTCAAGCCTTCACTCGCGAATTCCATAACTAGTTCAAAAATCAATTTTTCAAAAGAAACTTAGAAACTCTGCAAGCTGCAAATCTTTAGCAACGAGGCGGTTGTCTTCGCACCACTATTCATTCCGAAGGGAAAGTTCCGGAATCGAGGAACGCCCAAAAGGCAGTTTCAGCATCCTTCCAGTCTTCAAAGAAATTGCACGAACAAAGTTGTCTAGATTTATTTATTTATTTATTTGAATGCACCCTCAGGTGTGCCAAAAACAAAACAACCAATAAATGTAAGGCTTACGTTCCGCTTGCACAGTAATGAAGGTTTTCATGTGACCACAGAATGCGACGAGTCAACAGATAATTCTCCTACTACGGAAGGCGAAAAAGTCCCCTGCCAAGATCCTGTTTTAGCAGCCAGGGCTAGGCTGACCTACTAACCCGAACGAACGAATTCGTCAGGGACCATGGGCGAACGGTGTGGGCCTCAAGGAAGGGGGTTCACCAACTTTCGTAATCCTCAAACGATTAATCGCCACTTTTGAGATCACTTCTAGCAAAATCCGAAATTATTAGCGGAACGACAGGTCAGAACTCAGAACAAAAAAACAAGCTCATCAACTGCACAGAAATCGAACGCAATGCTATGCAAACAAAACCTAAGATTCAACGACAACTGTATCGGATCCTGGACAACACGTATACCAGAAGCAAACAAGGAGAGACGTGACGTCGTGGTCCATCACAATCAGACTCATATAAACGCGCTGTGATCATGGTTGAGACCCAGACGAACTGGAAAAGACATAATCACGACTCCAAAAAGATGAATATAAGAAGGGAAAGAAGAGAGCTAGCCGCAAGTATCCGTTGCAGGCGATCATGTGCCAAGTGCTAATGGATGGAACGAGTACGCCAGGATGTCTTCTGAAGAATACCCTCAACGGCAGTTACTTATATTAAGCTGCTGTAACAAATCCAATCTTTCCAGTCTAGATTTGAACACTTTACCGTTCTTCGACTGCAAGACCTCAGGGGGAGTGACTGAAACCATCTTGCAACCCTATGGAAAACAGAATAGAACGTGTGAGAACAGTTCCGTTTTTCGATTCTGGGATAACTCAAATTGAATCTACCGCTACGAGCGGAAGCTGGTCCAAACACCCAGTAGTGGCTCGCACTCAATTTCAATTCCTTGCGTAGAATTCGGAAACAAAAGACTAAATCTGCGATTATGCGTCTGAATTTCAGAGTTCGCATTCCAAGTATCTTAAGCCTATCACTGTAATTTGGCAGAATGTAAGGAGCAGAGCCGGAGTATAGGCGGTGGAATAGTAACCTTGTGAATGTTTTCTGCACTTTTTCAATCTTAACTATATCCTTGGATGAAGTAGGACTCCAAACTTGACTGCAGTATTCTAAGTATGGGACGACATAAGCTAGATATAAGCGTTTCAGGATTCTAGCATCACAACAGTGCATATTCCGAAAAATTGCGAGGAGCACAGAGTATGCCTTCGAAACGACATTGTCTATAAGGTCTGAAAATTTTAGTTGCTTGTCAACCAAAATACTAGGATCTTTTAATGACTGACAAAATCTGAGGGTAATGTTGTTTGCACTGTATGTAACCTGTAATTAAATTATTAGATCCTCCAGAAAGTGGTACACGGTGGGCAAGAGGCTTGTGAATTATGAGGCAGAGCCTCGTAGCCTAGTTCCACCAGCCTGTGGAGCGTCTGGTGTGCGAGATATGACTGGACGATGCTGCGTAGGAGGATAGCCATTTCACTGAGCAGAGCCAGGGTCACACAGTGCAAAACTCCTGTTTATTCAATTTACATCTCAGAAGTACTTTTCAAATGACGGAGGCTGAACAAGATTCAACGTGCTGTAGTGAACGATTTAGGTAGCAGACCATCACACAGTCAACATGACCATCGTTCTGTACAGCTTCGGCTTCTGGCAATGTTCCGGTGCATATTCATCGTCCACCTATTCGACAAGGCACTTTAGATTGCCGTAGACAAACTATCCTTCACTGTTTATCATTAACTGGTCGAGAATTGGGTAGCTTTTTTCCTGCCACAGAAGCGTGAGGCAGTCCCCGTAAGATGCAGCACGCATGGAACTTTTCGACCCCGGTATTTCGGCACAAATCGGGGTAGTCGCGTGCATTGAACACAGTAGCAATGCAGCAAACAATTGAACCACCAAAATTCCAGATTTTCGGAACCTCTCAGCTCATTGCTTCTGAGCAGGTTGGGCCGATGTTCGTGACCTGTTCGATGTGGACTGATCCAAAAGTCAATACCGCTGCCTTTTTTGGCAGCTGTTTCTTGTGCGAAATCGGTTTGCGGCACTGTTTTGCAGCATTCCTAAAGTTGAAGAAAGAAAACAAATCTTGAAAGATAATCTGACCAATCAAGATATTCCAGAAACACCATCGAATTCTAGAACGATCACATAATTATACGAAAATTCGAGAATGAGGCCCTGGCGGATATCAGCCATACGAATGACTAAACAACTAGATTCGTTTTAAAACGATAAATGGAAAAAATAAAGAAGAGCTCCAATGTAACAAGAAAAGAAATGACTGCCCACCGAATCAGGTTTCAGCAATGCTCCGCTGCTGCCACAACTCCGATCAAATGACCCCACGCTTACCCTGCTTGCCCAGGATCTTGGACATTCAACTAGTTACTCAGGCAATAACTCCGGGTGACCCGAGAGCAATTTTAATCCTGCCGGGTCACCCGAGAGACCATATTTGTGGGCGTGGCTTGCTACCGGGTCACCCGAGGGAATTTACAAACGGACCGGCTCACCCGAGCTACCATGTGCTTCGTTACCGGGTGACCCGAGGAACTTTTGCTCGGACCGGGTGACCCGAGGGAAGTTTGTTAAATCACCAATCGAGCCTACAAAACCAACATCTGGCTAAACTTTTCCCATGTTTTGTGATCTATATGTTCATGTTCGTCCTTAGATACTTGTATGAAAAATCTGAGCGAACCGTGAGTGATATAAGGATTTTCCTTCGCAAAAACCATCCTACTGCGACTGCACAAGTATTGTCGGTCACATCAATTCCGGTCGCCTACTACTTCTGAAGAGAGCAGCATCAAGACAGTTCTTATAATCACGAAAAATGAGCAGTTTCTCTTCAAAAATGAATTTCCCTTGTACTAATGGGAGAATACAAACCTGGCAGAAATATGTAGCACTGCGAAGGGGCGCACACTGTAGGCGCTCGTTGATAAAAGTCAGAGAAAAGGGATTGTGACGAGCAAGGCATAATGAGATTTTTATAGAAGCGGCGATCGTCAATAACCGTCGATGTCATTTCTGGAGACCCTTTTGGTTTGAAAAAAGAAACAAGTTCTCCAGGGAGCGTTACATACCAGCTAAAGGTGTACACCGGGCGACCAAAGAGCATCCACCGGCTGACCCGAGAGGAATTTACCAGGTAAGCCGAGGGAATTACCGGGTGACCCGAGGGAATTACCGGGTGACCCGAGGGAATTGCCGGGTGACCCGAGGATAGCGCGGGGGGTGACCCTGTAAATCCCTCTCGGGTTAGCCGGATTATTGCCTGAGTACATCTTGGGAGCGGTTAAATTTCCCGTACTACTGTATTCGCAGAATTGTTGGGAGAATTACCAACGTTCCAAAACGATAAAAAATCTCAGTTAAGAATACTCCCGTGTGCTCTGCCTTTAACGAAGATCTATCTGGTACTCGCCTAGTTTGTGCAGCATCTACCCGTCAAACGTTTTCATCCTCCTATTCTCAGCATGAGATTTTGTCTATTATCTTTACTCTCAACCACTAGTGAAAGAGTGAGGGCGATAAAAACCGGACTTCCTTTCTTTGTTACTCTAATGTGAGGAAACGATGAAGACCAAATTTGAGACAATTAATTGTTTTGTGTTTTGTTTTGCATCTCAAGGATGACAGCAGCATTAAGCATTACAATCAATGAGCAAAAATTAGAATCCTCATTCTTCAACGAAGAGAAGATCTACAGAAAAGGGCCATCGTAGTAAATTATCCAATCATATTAAGAAATAAAACAAACTGTCTTCGAATTGAAAGAAGAGAATACGAACAAGAAACAAATATGTTGATGAAAGTAGTGAAACTGGAATGTAAATTTCTTTGAGAGCAGTTTCCGTCGCAGTTATGATATCGAAGAAAATATTGGGTTGAAGAATATAGCTTCGTGCGGTTTCTTTCAAGCTGTTTTTTTCCACGGTCACCTGAACTTCATATGACAGCCTGACAGCGAATATTTTGTAGCTCCTGTTTTGCTCTTCACTACTACCACAACTGCGTTCCTCAATTCTCGCTGCCGCTTGTTTTCTACCGCATGGAATGTGACCAGGTTGATACGAATAAACGCCTTAGCCACTGCCGTTCGACTTCAATCGTGGATGATATATGGCTCAAGTGGCTGGGGATATCAATGACTTCTATAGAAAAACCTTTACTTGAAAACACAACACAGAAGTGTTATGTCAGCTTTGGACAGGACAATTTTGCCCTTGAAGTTGCCTCGTTCGGGACGTCTTCCTTGTGAGACATAGGCACGATTATCCAACCGGGTTGCTCTAGATGAAAGGTTGAATCACTACTGATGCTAATCGTCAATTAAGTCTAGCTAAAGCATTCCGTGCAAAAAATTAAAATGCTTGATAAGAAGTGATCGTTAGCAATGGGTATGCTCGATTTCTTTGCACAAATTTCACCAAAATGACTACCAGTGAACTCAAATGTGAGGAACTCCCATTACTGCAGACTCTACTAATCTGGGCACATACCACTTCATAAGTGGAGTTCCTACTGCATTCCATAAACTTTGGTCCAAGGGCTGCAGTTGCGAACTAGAAACTGAGCCATCTCAAACAACGCAATTTTTCGTAGAAATGGAGCTGAGAAGCTGCTCTGTGTCTGATCGCCGTAATAGACGAGGATTGGGGCTAGTTTCATTCATTCAGTGCGATTACTTTTGTTCGCGGAAAATAATGGTTCTTATGCATATGAAAAACCTTACGAACTTACTGAGCAATACTATATATTATATCCAATATTTCTCGAATCCCATCACATTCTCGAATTTCATTCTAAGAGCTCAGTCTAGAACTGGGATATGGAGAAAAATTCCATGGTCAAAATACTTTTGGTCATATTTTATTGTCCGTTGCTGTAAGTTGAAAACAAGCTTAAGAAGACGTGTTTATTGATGTATGTATGATGTGAAATCATCAAAATAGATGCAGGTTTGACTGATTAGTTGATTGATTAACTAGTCATTCATCTTTAGTTCCTTTAAATACACTCGTTGATACACTAATAAAAAAAGGCACAGGAGTACGAAAGCAGCAAAAAGAACAACTTCACGTGATATCTTTCGAAAAGCTAAGCGTTTTGAAGTTTAGAGATTGGAGTAGACATTGAGTGAATTTGGGATTTGGAGCAGACGACTGAAACATTAATACAACGGAAAGAAAAAAAAAACTGGACGAACATGTTGACCTCCATCTGGTAAGCTGTTAGAGCCAAGACGACTTTTTTGTGCATGCGAAGACGTGCGCTTTCGCGTGGGCAATTGGGAAGGTGTTGTCTCCTGCCGAATTAGAGCGGTTCTTGATTTGTTTCCACTCTTCACTCCTTTGCGATGCGGATTTGTGGCCTGCGACGTCAAAAGGAAGCAAGCGGAAATAATCGCGAGTTTCAAGGATGCAGAACCAAGAAAGAAATCTTTCTTCTTTGCCGGATCCTTCGTTGTAGATCGGTGGTTTTTCTTCTCTTTCAGAGCTTTGTAGCGAGACTTCACATATTTGAACAAGCCACCCTTATCACTTTAAAAGACGACATTTCTTCGAAAATCGGAATGAAAGGTATCATTCGTAATAATGACTGTTGTTCTTATCTCAAGCATCGTTATGATGTGAAACGTATAACTAGTAAAAATAAGTAGTATTCACCTTAGGATATGTAGCAGGATTGCTGTCCACATGTGGAACATACTCGTTCTCGACCAGAGATTGCCTGACTTTTTTGTTTTTTAAATTCGTTTGAGGCTATAATCACTAATTAACAAGCAGGTGATGCTTCCAAAAGTCCCTTCGTTCCAAGGATTTGATGAATGAGTTGAGTAAACAAGTCGTGCTCGAAATACACGAGCTTGAGAATAATAAGCGATTTTTTGAGTAAATTTCTAGAATATGAAGAAGGCACTGACATAAAAGAGCGAACGAAGGTGTCCTTCTAGAAAATAAAGTCCATACATATGCATAGAGGTTGCATAGTAAAATCAAAGTGCGAATCATTTGCTTGAAATATTTACGATGGTGAAAAAGGGATTTCTGGGTATACGCGATGATGTGACCTCTCTGTTCTCTTGCTTGGAAAGAAAAATGGGCTGCTGCGTTGTTTGGGCAGGCAGTCTACCGTGGAATGCAAAAAGAAGAAGAGCATTTGTGGTGAAGCTGTCTGGCTAATCACAAAGGAGTTAGTGACGCATACACAGGTGCAGGGACTGAATATTCGAATTTCTGATATCATATATTCTGTCTGGCAAGTGTATCTTTGGTTTAACCACTCCTCTCCTGTCCCTAGACGAGATGCTGGACGGCCACGATAAACTGGATTGGTCGTAATATTCCGGGTATATAGTATACTAGACGGCATGCCCGGCTTCGCACGGGCGTTTTACTACCCGGCTACCTCGCAC
>KN726251.1:0-18208 GCA_000816745.1 Ancylostoma duodenale
TATGTTGGCGACCCATTTTCCGGGTGTTTGGCAAGGCAAGTGGCAAGATAATATGTTGGCGACCGATTTGGCAACGTTTGCATGGCGACCCATTTGGCGGGACATCATGTTTGGCAAGACATTTGGCGGAGTTCGTTTGCCTGGCTCGTTTGCAAACCCGTTTCCTAGGTTGCCAAACAAACCTCGCCAAATAGGTCGCCAACGGACTTCAGAGTATGCATGCGTTCTTGTCGTCACGGCAATTTACGACTACACGTTTCCTCTCAGGATATACAGTGGGCGTCGATGACGGTGCATCTTTCGCGGACAACAAAGGCACGCGACGCGGCCGCTCCGCTCGCGCTGAAATCGCCACTGTGATGGGAAGTCAGGGTTTTCCTGATAGTCCTTCTCGCGGGGCACCAACCCCCCATATATCGCGGACGTCCCCCCACGTGCCCTCGCGGCTATCCCCGATCCCGCAAAGGGATGCCGCTTCTTCACACCTGTTCAAATGACAAGATTTGAGTAGACGACTGTGCTTTCGAGCAGGTTTCGCTCATTTTTCGCCGGAATATTTCGCCGTTCCACCCAAAAAATACACTTAAATCTCCAGAAAATAAGCGAGATGCGCTCAATTTTATTGCGTCCGAAAATCAAGAGAAATCTGCTGAAATGTGCGCGAAGGTTGCTGCATGTTCGATGTCCTATTCTCGGGTACAGCCCAGGCAGTATCACTGCCGTGGGTTCGTAACAAAAATACTGCTCATGGAAGAGCAATCAGCATCGAGCACATAGTACTGATGGATGAGCGTTTGGTTTTTGAGTATTTTACACTCCCAAATGCAACACCAGTCCTTGAAGGCAGTGTTTCACCTTGTTTCTTAGGCTGCAGATATCAACAAATTCTAAACTTCCTCGTCACGATGATTCCAATGATGTACATAAAAACGCATGAAAGTGACGGAAACCCCGTCTGCCGAGGGTGCGAAAGTGCAGTTCACGGACCAGTTGGGCGGAGCGGTCCGCGACTGTGCTGGCTGCCCGCCACGTCTGCAACGTTGGCAACACGTCTGGACCTGTCCGATCGATAAGGTCAACGGATTCACGTGTCCACTCGGCTCGACAAACTGTTCCAAATCCTGTCCCGAAAAACGTTTAAAAATGGATTTGAGGACATTTTGTAACATTTTATGTATACCGCTGGATCCAACTTGTCGAGAAGATTCAGAATCTACTAAAAACTCGAGCACAAAAACGAGGTGACACACTGCCTTTAAACCTTCGTCGAAGACCTTCCTCAGAACATTCAGCTGACGTGCGCCGTACATCGATAGTGTTAATTTTCCTCAATTCAACATGGACGGCAACACGTCTCTGGGATCCCGGCAGACTGCAGCACCTCCGGGGGCATGAGCAACAACATTCTGCTCAGGCAGAACATTGATATCCGCTCCCCCATCTCGAAAAGTAGGCGGGGCGATGGTGGTCATACCTGCTGTTGGACGCCACGATTGTCTGAGGAAGGGTATAGCTGAGGGCTACCGCGTAGAAAATGGAGTATTGTTACGCCGTAACTTTTGTGGTTTTGTTGGAGAATTTTAAGCCTGTATATAGTGTCCTCATACGTACTGTACCCATTTGCCAACTTTTTCCAATGGTGCATCTGAAATCTGTCATGCGAAACTAGTGCGGACACAAATTTCTAGGAAAATAAAGACCACAACAGCTTTTCTAAACTCGCGAGTTTTATTCTGACACGAGAATGTTTTCCCCAGGATTTCGGAAGTTTTTTTTTCTCGAATGGGTTTGTACTGGATGCGGAGTTGGCACCGTATGATTGCTGACCACCACGTCCTATTTGGTTAGCCCAGAGATGAAGTTGATAAGCAGTGTACTTAGCACGACAGTTGTTAAACAAACGGTAGCAGATCGATTAGTACCACCTTCCATTACGTCGACTAAGGTTCTCGCCATCGTAGGTTTTCGTCATCCAAACTTGCCATTTTGAATCAACATCTTGCCGTTTGGCGTTGATTTGCCGCTTTTCTAGTTGTAGTTGTGTACTCATTGGACGTATTCGGAGAGATTTGATTGCATACTTATATGGGTATCGAAAATTTACCACTTATGGATTAGCTACTGTAGTGGAATTTGGAAGCAAATAAATATAGATCCCTCGAAGAAGCCCAAAGCACTGTTCATAATGCCATTTTATTCGAAATACCCAATTTCATAGAGTATTTATCACAAGAGACGCACTTGTTCGTTTTATTATTGTCTGGTTGCGCTGAAATAGCATTGTTTTCTGGAAAATCCTCAAAGGCATCATCTGCAATTTCTATGTCGTCAATTTCTATGCCGTGCCAACGGCAAAAAATCTGTTACTCCTATGCCATGAAATCACTCAAAAAATTGTCGCTTTCTGTAGCTCAACTTACTTTTTTTAAAGTCACTGACAATTTTGTTTACATATGCTGGGCAGGGAGTGGGGGGCGGTGATGGGGTGCAACGGTGGGCTTGTTGCGAATTGCATTCATTATTTGGTGGTAACCTTGTCTTCTTGTTTATTTGATTGTCTATTCATCTACACTCAAAGCACCAGAAAGAACAGTTAGTTGAGGAATAGACTTTCAGGCCATTGAGGAGGTCATTAGTACAAACAGATCATTAATACAAAAAACTCGTCCGAATCTATAACAGAACTTCAGGATCACTAGTCTTCTATTCGCTGTTGACTGAACAACTCTGACAGGATATGGACCGCAACAGCCTCGGAGCTAACGGTCTTTCTTAATCTCATAATTCGTACGCGAAATGAAGAAGAAATAGTTTTGAGTCTTCCGCTTCGCGCTAGATAAGCACCTACGAACATTTGTCCCACTCCACCCCCTCCCTGTTCTTAGTATCAGGCTTCACTGTATTGAGAAAGTCGTTTAAGCAGGATTTACAAGATGCCTGCATTCCGACTTGTGGATCCCTAGCGAACTTCTAACGGTAAACCATCCATTCGGGGAAGGGGCTGAAACAGCAATGTTTCCTACTTATTCGTCAACCATGTGTTCCTCGCCCTTGTGTGGAAGTGTCCTTCAATCTCAGGGAGGGGTAGTGTGCATGATAGAACTGCTGGCGTGAACCAACACCAACCAAGCAACTACAATAGAGAATGGCGTTGAATGATCCGAAGTTGTGGTAAGTGATCAAATCGATGGGTAGACTTTGAACCGAGCGTTTCGAGCGGGAAAAAGTGAGCAGTCAGCGGTGCGCTTTGTGATTGCTCCCATCGGAAATATCTTCCTTTTTTCAATTGTCTTTACCAAGTTGCACGCTCTCTGCTCACTGCTCTGTTCATTAAAGCTTGCAACTTTAACCGATTATTGTGATATCCGTGCTGTGTTCTGGTTGCCTAACAGAGCTCATTGAAAGCAGTCCCAGCCACAATTGGTTTGCAGTGAGTGTATTATCCAGAAATAGCTGGATGATCGTCCTTTTGTCACTCTGCTCTTTTCTAACACACATTTTAGATGAACTCAGAGTAATAAAAGCTACTGCGAGCTTCTCATTCTCTCCCACAATAAACTCTTGAATTAACCTTGTGATGAGTGCTCATTTGCGTACCTCTGTATTTCATGTGCTTTCGTGCTGCTTCACTCCGTTGATCTGTTATTGTTCCTATTTCCTTCAGATTCAGAGGGCTTTCCCTTCCCGAGTCGTTTACCGGAAAGGATGTTCCGAGTGCCACACTTCTCTCATATCTAACTTTGAAGTCTTTCCTGTCTCTACCCATTTTCCTATGTACATCGAAATTTTGCTATGTACATACATACATATATGGCTGTTTCAAAACCGGGCCGGGACCAGTTCTGGCGCATGAGAACGACAGACATGTGAAGTTTTGGGATTTCCCGGAAAGTAGTTCACGAAGGAGTCTTTTATTCATAATCGATGGCTTCTTTCTTATTTTTTTTCCTATTTTTTTTGACGGCTTGGACCGTTTAAAATTCCATGTGGGGTCCAACTAATTTCCTGCTGAAATCTGCTGTTCTCGACGTTTTCAAACTTTTCTCGACCTAGGGACATATAGTAATGTGAAGCAGAGATCGGGCTCCTGAATTTTCCTTGTGAAAAGCTACAAAACTTCCAGTTCTCCTCGAAATTCTAAGGTTTCCGACTTCTACTAGATTTTTACATGATGATGTTTCACTATCAATTATGAGAAACATTGATATAACATAGAGATTGATATAACATAGAGTGTCATGCCATGTTAACGTCACTAGATGTCTTTGGAGAACATTTTTTGTAGGCCAAATTTGGCCTTCTTGCGCAATCCGTAGTCCAGCCTCAGATTTTATATTGTAGTCCCTCCAGCGAAGAGGTGCTCCCACCATGTCAGTGTACGAGTCGCTGCTGGAGCGCGTCGGGTCGCAGAAGCACTTGCTCAACTTCTGGAATGAGCTGACAGAGGAGGAGAAAAGCCTGTTAGCTGAACAGGTGAGCCAGGAGTCGTAGCAGAAATTTCCATAGCTAGCCACTAGCACTTGGCAGTGCTGAAGCATACAGTGTCTCGGAAATCATTTTCGGTCTAGTTACCCTGATCTAATTTCGTGCTTGTTAAAGGCTTGGAATAGTGAAAAATTACCTTTCTTCCAACCTTTTGTCCAGTTCCCGGGAATTTCCAATAAAGCTCATCGGCATTCAGTTAAATCGCTCTTTTCAGCAGTGTTAACAACAAGTCAGATCGGCTGCCATGCGAACACTTAGCAGCCTGACCTAATTAAAATTTATAATTGTGGTAAAGAGTGCAAGAAACTATCGCGATAACTGACTTCGGAGTTTTCAACATTTAGCTCGCCCAAATTTACTGGTTAAATTGAAAAAAAAAAGTTTCAAGTGGGTTAAAAATGTGATGAAAATCAAGTGTTCTTATCAAAAATTAAATCTGTTTCCAAACCTATCCAGTGGGTGTTCCCCAAATTCTGACTTCCAGAAAACTGTTCCACAATCCGAAACTTCTTAAGAGGATATCGAAATCATCTCTGGCACTCCTTTGAGGTTGTGTATAATTGTGCGTTGCTTGCTCAACATATTTCGCTCTAGTTCTACTGTCAACACGATGTCTGAAGGTAGTTCCTGTCAGTCCAGTTACCTCCATTTATTCTTATCTCACGTCTTGGAGACATTACGTATTTTCATCCAACAATTGGAACATCCGGAATTCTAGTGCTGCAGACGATGTTCTTGAAACCTTCGAGTTTTTAATCTTTACTTAGAATCACCCTTTACCCAGACCCATTGTTACCCACCACATACGAGGTTTCGCTATTGATGAAAGTAAACTTATACGCTTTTGTACAGCATGGAAATGTCCATTTGGCCTGAATTGGCGTCAATATTTGATTTTAAACTGGCTAAGTCCAGAGGTCTTCTGAAAAATTCACTTTATTCTGGTGGAAATTGGCGGTTCCGGGTTAACGCATTGGGAAATTCGCTACATTACAACGCGCAGCGCTGCAGCAGTGACAAACCTAATTATATTTTTAACCTGTCACCTTCATCCTTGTCAAATGATCGCCTAATTAGTAATGTCACTGTAATCGAAACGGGATTGTTGTAGAAAATAGAAGAGAAGAGGAATGTAGGGAACACTATGTAGAACGAATTCAACAGAACCATGCAGTAGCAACAGGTGAATTATTATAGGAAGCTAGGTTTACACTGGTATGTTTTGCTTTATCTCAGTTCTGGATCCGGCTATCAGAGCGAAGTTCAAATTTCTACTGATGCTCCATCAAAACTACCCTTCAGCAGCTAAGCATAGAGACAGGCTCATTCAATTACTAGAACTAAACCTAAGATTCTCCGACATCAATGAATTTCTTCTAATATTCCAATATCTTTACTACCATGCGCACTGAGGATAGGGAAAAGTTGATATAGATCAAAAATAACAAGTTTGTGTTTATGGAATTCTGGAGATTTTTCTCTTATTTCTGGCCATCTAAAATACAGAGTGGGCCTAAATTATGGGTACCAGATAAATTTAACTTCCTGAACGAAGAAGGTGTAATATCGGGAAGGCCTCTGGGAGGGAATGTTAGGTACTCTTACTGCAACAACAATCTACATTTGATTCCAAGTGCTACTCTATCAGTGTCGATATAGGGCCTTCAGAGTTAGCAGGTAGGTGCTGTCTGCGGCATGCAAGTAAGGGTCACTTTCATTCTCGAATTTTTGTGAAAAGCTCCCCAAAGCCCACCAACGCCAACTTGTGGTTACTAACATGCAATTGGTCTAGGAATCACCCGGATAGAGTAATTCGGTGAGCGGAGGCCGAAGGGGTTGTAGGCCAATAAGAGATTCCAGAGCTGAGGGAGGTAGCAGTCACACGGTAATTTTAGTACAGAATGTAATAACAACTGATCCGATTCTCAGCAAAGTTGTCAAAATTTGCACCAGCTCTCGGAAACGGTATTTGGCCCGTTGCTATCATGCAGAAAGTATGCCTTTGATCATCTCGAACGTTTTTCTAGCAGACTATTAGCGGTTTTTCCGAGCAAATAATGGTAAGAAGTGTTGTTGAGGAGAAAGAAGGTGTTTTGGACTGTATTGCTTACAGTGTTATGGAAAAATCCTCGAGATTTGAAAAATTGGAAACGAGTCTGGAAAGTTTTAGTTATCTCACGATGGCTAGCTGTATGAGACAGCTCTCATACCTACAGAACAAAAGAGCTTCTATTGCTCTACAGGATTGTTTACCATATCTTAATAACAAAATTTGTGCAAACAAAATTGTTTTTGAAAAAAATGGCGTCATTTCTTTTGCACCAACCTGATGCATTTCTCTACAAAAATTTTATAGGCGCTATCTTATGTTGTTCTTCACTTCTTTGCTTGAGGATATCTGGTTCATCAAATACGGAATCTGGAGAAGCAGCCCTCATAATAGGGGTGGTAGAGGATCTGATGGGGTAGGTATAGCAATCTCAGGTAAACCCGATGGAAGACACGAGTAGAAAGCCAGGAAGACTAGCTTGTAAGCAGTGGTTTTTCAGCATAGCTGCTGTCTTTTTATCATTCCACAGGGATCGTCCTGGCTTTCTCATGCGATTCTTCGAGATCAGTACCAATGTAAGATTAGCTTTTGCGACAGTGATATATGCTGCAGTCCTACCACGTTTATACGAGATGCCACATTGGGGAGAAGGATTGACAGCACTGATTCTCCTCGTTTCATAGATCAGAATCATTCTAGATTGAGTCGATCGACTTCGCAGCAGTCAAAAAAGCGTTTGAAGCGTCTTCCACTGCGTACACCGCGTCACCGGAGAACCTGTCGCCCATCCCGGACGACCACCACGTGGTGTTCGAGCAGCTGTCGAGCGACGAGAAGCACCGCTACTGGAGAAGAGGTGCGAAACTGCAATATGGACAGTGGTTCCAAACAGGATATCGGTCTCTTGCCTAGGTCTGGAAGCGATTTCACGCGGAGAAGTCGCCGCCGTCGTTCTGGCAGGTGGACAAGCCAGTCGCCTCGGCTCCTCTTCTCCAAAAGGTTTATCTGTGTAGTTTATTTTGATGTTTCTTAATATTTCTTATATTCTGAAGTCTCCTGCCTTAGGGACCATCCCGCTGGGTCTCAATGTCGCTCCTTGTGATTCGCTGCTTGGCATCCAAGCGTCTAAAATTGCTCTTCTTGAACGATTGGCGTCGAAGGAGTTTCCTCAGACTAAGGATAAAGGAAAAATTCAGTGGTGGGTCGCCACGTTCTTTCTGCAAACTTTTTTTAATGCATAATACGGGTAATCTTGCCAGGGAGTTGTGTTCCAAGCACCTCGAAAAATCTTCTTTGTGTGTCGAAGGGAAAAATTTTATTCTTTTTTCCACAGGTCATGTGCAATTCTTCTTTGTAAGTATATAGTGAAGATGAAATTTATGTCCCAGAGAAGTGGCTAGCTCTATAGGGTGATCTGAAACTGTTTTGCTTAGCAAATGGTAATTCCAGGCTGGTGATGGCCTCGAAGACGACAGAGGCAGCTACTCGCGCTCATCTGCAAGAAGTGATCCCCGCCTGTGGACTCTCTCCCGACCAGGTTACCGTTTCCCGCCAAGCCGAGATCCCGGCGTTCGATAACGAGGGAAATTTGCTGCTCTCCAGTCGGCATTCGATCGTCACAGCTCCTAGTACGTTCCCAGCTCGATGATTTGCAGCGAATTAGACTAAAAAAATATGTCTGGCTTCGGAAAAATTGAGTGCAGAAGCGCCCCACCCCCCGTAATTGCAGGCGAGCGACCCGTGGTCGGGGATTTCGTGCGCCCTGACTGTGATCCGGAGTTTTTTGCCGCGGTGTCGCCGTCCGCGTGTGTGCGCACTTGATTCGCGGAGAGTGCAGTAACCTTGTGCACGGCGCGGGTGCTACTTCTCGCACTTATCGAGTGATGCTCTATTATGGAGGTGTTTGTTCTGGCATCGATCACCTTTATTCCGGCAATTGACCTCGGGTACTGGCTCCATCGCGTCACTGGTTACTGTAGCGAGTGGTCGGCGCGACTGCGAAAGCATACAGTCTTGACATAGTTTCGACTTCGGCGGCGGAGTCGTGGCCGCGGGCCGTTGTGGGCGCCGGATCGGCCCGTGGCCCAGCTGAGTCAGCTACAGTCAGATTGGTCTGTTTCAGATGGCAATGGTGGGTTGTACTCGGCGCTAGCAGAGCACCTGCCCGCGATGAGGGCCCGCGGAGTGAAGTACTTCCACGTGTACTGTATCGACAACATACTGTGCAAGGTGGCTGACCCGCACATGCTCGGATTCTTCATAGAAAAAGGAGCGGACGTCGCCACAAAGGTATCAGAATATTACGAGGTTCTCTACAATTTCAGGTGAAATAGCACCAGCAACCCTCCCCCCTCCTCCAAAAATAATCATGACCATCGAAAGTATTCTCCGGTAAATACAGTAATTACAAGTTACAAATTTACACAGTACAAGCAGTAATGTTTCGAGCAAATTTAGAGGTATGAACAGCTGCCAAACTAGGCCATTACGCATGAAATGTCCGGTTCTTTTTTCCTTTCTTGCTTTGAGAGCCACCCTCAACTTGTCGACTGGTTACCAATTTCACCCTGCATGCCGCAGACACATAAGCGATTTGCTTTGCGGTGGCTGTCACGCTCGTGGATCGCGTGCGGCGCATCAAAAGGATCACCCAGAACACCGGCGATCATTGCGCCAACGTTCCTATTCATACGATCCCCAAACATTGGACAAGTTTGCAAAGTTCGGAGGTCTAGGTACTGGAATCCAGTGCTCGCTGGCGGAGCACTAGGTGAAAAGCTCCGACTTGTGGTATAGATGCTTTTCTTCTTGCCACAGATTTTGAATCAGTCTTGCTTCCCATTGGTCCTCCTGCGTTTTGTTCGGAACAATAGTTATCCATGAAAATGGCTGGGAGTTGTTGCATTGCTTCCTATGCCATGTAAAACATTTTGACAGAACACATTGTAGAAGGTAGAGAATGTAGAGGGCAGAGCTGAAAGTTTAACTGAGTGTTTCACATCCGTAAAAATTATAATTGGCTGTTTGGCATTCTATGGTTTCCTAAATTTTAATGAGCATCACTCTCGCGCAAAGCAGTACACAAACAAAGTGAAAACCTGCGTTCACGGATACTTGCGACTAGCATGAGGGAATGGCGACGTCATTTCATTCTGTGTTTTTAAACATGAAAGAAAAACAGGCAAACATCCTTCGCGAGTTGCGCACAGCTAATTTAGCACTCCATAACCTTACGTAGTTCAAATCTAAACTGTACTTCCTGGGGAAAGAGCAGAGATAAAGTTTTCTGTGAGTTGCCCTACTGAGGGAGTACGAGGCTCATACGCACACGGCTGGTAAAGTAATAATCAAAAATACATCTTTACTAGTGCAGCCCACCGGTTTTATTTCGAAAGTCGACATTAGTGATTCTGCTGTGTGCGTCGAGTCAGATCATAAGTCATTAGGATTTTGCTACTCATGAATTTAGTTCTAAGCAACTCGACCTCATTTCCCTCGGACCCAACGAAATTGGGGTGCTGAACAGAGATGTCTATACATTTTCGTAGGAACGCTGGGTTCGAAAAGGCGAATCCTTTGCCACATGGAACTTGTTTAACCGCTCGCAAGCGGTTTCATTGAACGGTGTTTCGAATACGTGGTTGAAATTATGTTGCGTTGTGCTGTTATGACGTACTTTTTGAAAGAGCGGAACCATTTTCCCGTGGAATCCATGCATGAGTCGACTTGTTTTCCGAATACTGTGGTACAGAGTTCGAAGCCGAAAGCCACCAGATGTGGTGTGTACGTCGAGTCAGATCAGATGTAATGTGCTTACGAACTCGTGAAAGGCCTAATCGACACGATAGGCTGAGATTACAGTAGCAGAAAAAGAGGAATCCACTGAGAAGAATTTTGGTGTAATTTGAAGCATTGTCATGATTAATATTCGTCGCCTCATAATATAAAAGGCAACAATTTATCTTGGAATATCTTACATCAGTTGTGATGCAGCTTTCGAGATGTTTGGTGAGACGACAGATGTTGGCGGGCAGGTGGTTGTACCACATTTTAGAAGGGGGAACGTGTGTTGCCACTGTAATTTCTAATTTTTGTGTAATTTTGGGCCACTTTGTGAATTTCTGGTTGATGTCTTTGTGTGACATGCCTGCTGTTTTTCAGCGGATAGGAAGAAAGCAGTAGCTGAGGCAGATATGGAGGGGAGGGAGGGGGACGCTTTTACCCCATGAATGGGTGGCCGAGTTTCTGAAATTACTTCACGAAATAGATAAAATATTGTATAAGCCTGTTTTTGTTGCCTATTTTTATATTTCTTTAAAAATATTATAAAGTATTCAATATTAAGATTGATATTTTTAGTAATTTTGTTATTCCATCTGGGTCCACGGAATGGCGGAGTTGCCTTTTTTCCACCCCCCCCCTTTTTTTTGGCTAGCGGTTTCTGCGTCCGGCACTGGAGGAAGGGTAAACGGCTACTGGAAGGTGACGTGTTTCCTGAATTCAGGATGCGTGGATGTGAAGTTTCAAGTTACTCGAGTCGTAAAACGGATATATAGATGTAAAATGCTCATAAAACGCAAACGTGGAACCGAATGTAGTAATTCCGCGCTCTCCTACTGCACATCGAACCTAAGCCTTCGGACCAACTCTGTATGTGGATTGGTGCGTGTCGACTGCCATATTTCTTCCATAGATATACACATTCCTCATAAAAAAAGATTTATATGTGAATAAATTATGACAAAATATTTCATACCTAGCTATTCATGAAGAGTGTGTGCCAAATCCCTAAAGTGCAAGTGGCTGCTTACCAATCCTGCGAAAAATTGTTACCATGGAATTGCCTTAGTCACTAAGTCCCGTTTCGCATGCTTGTTTCCGCGGGTCCTTTGAGGCCGGCGATGGAGAGCAGCGATTGCAGCGAGCGCTCGCACGCGCAACAAGGGCGGTTTACGTTTTTGAATGACTATTAGGGGGATTAGCGCGAAACTGATAGGTACATACGTTGCCACAAGGGACCGCAGCGATCGCACACCGCTTCTTATGTCCTCGTTGCGCAAGACCATACATCGACGACCATGTAGTGCAACATCTGCCTGCCGGCGTCGGATTTCGAACCCTTGAACTTACGAGTGACCTCACGAGTGGCCCACGAGCAGTGCTCATGTTTCTGATTCTGGTGTCGTCAATACGTGAAGCCGTTCAGAATATGTGAAAAAAGTAGAGATAAACGTTTGGCAAAGTTTGTTTTGTAGTCTAGAATTTAGTCAGGGATGAGCAAGAGTGAAGCGCTCGAGATTTCTATAAAAACTATGGCAGCTGGAATGATTTTTCTATCTATTCACTTAATTATCAGTTACCTAGTTTGTTCCGAGATTACTTTATAAAATGAGTGAAAATCTTGCATAAGCTTATTTTTTATTGTTTATTCTCCCCCCCCCCCCCCCCCCCCTATACCCATGTTATGCGTCCGCCACTGGTAGAAAACAGATGAATGTGACAATATGATTGTCAGAGAACAAGCGAATTAACTCACCAAGGTCCAGGTCACTTAATCACCTTCTAGCTTGAAGCTATCCTTCAATTTTTCATTTTTTGGGATAACTCTTGGATGGATGGGTTAGTTGGACCAAAAGCATAGAGTTTCCCAGCAGTATTCTTACCTACCTGGCAAGGAAGCTCACAATTGAAATTGCTGGCACGAAAATATTATATATGGCAGTGATAACACGGTAGTCTCAAAACAATTGCTCGAGAAAAATTGATGGAATATAGATTGTAATTATAATAATGTGTAATATAATGTAAGTATAATAGTGGATAATAGTGTTTGGGAAACTTATTTTCTGGTTTGTTCAATGATTTTATTGAGACCTCAAAAAGTTGAAGTTCTACTAAGACGCTGAATTTCTCGGCTTCGAACTTCGTCACCACCCGATGGGTCCCCAGTGGCTTGCGACGGCTTGCTTCACTTTGCAATTGCTCCTCGCAGCTCCTCGAGTGCCCCTCCGATTTGGCCTCGGGCTGTGTGCAGTGGAATTGCGAGCAATTGTCAACAGCCATCAATTTATTGCTTTTCGCCCTCGTAAATATGAATATCGAGATTAGCTTCTGCCTGAAAGTGTCTGGCCCCAAGTATTGGAGATTCCTACGGATAATCACGTCGCATCCATTTAGACGGTGCTGAAGCAGCCAGGAGAGCTGGTTGGGTCCGTGTGTCTGGACAAGGGACGCCCGCGAGTGACGGAGTACAGCGAGCTGGGCGCTGAACTCGCCGAGAGGAGGGCAGAGGACGGTCGTTTGCTGTTCTGCGCAGGATCCATCGCGAATCATCTGTACTCGCTCAGTTTCCTCGAGAGGTTCGAGCTTTCCAAGACTTTTTGACTTTTGATGGTTTGAATGTTTGTAATGTAACAATGTGCACGAAGACGTCGAAGAAATGAGTTTTAGCATGGACGAAGGCTAACAAATGAAAATACTGACGGTGTCATGAATATCCAAAGGATTTGTAAACCTGCCATGTTCCAGCTTCTGCGACGCCTCCTTCCACCTGCCTTACCACCGCGCCTCCAAAAAAATCCCCCACGTGGCCGCAGACGGGTCGCTCGTGAAGCCCACGAGTCCCAACGGTATCAAACTGGAGCAGTTCGTGTTCGACGTCTTCGACCGCAGCAAGTGAGTCACTTCGTCATACTAACCCCCTGACGAGTCACAATTTTCCTTTTCCAGAAACTTCTACATTTGGGAGGTGAAGCGCGAGGACGAGTTCAGTCCGCTGAAAAACGCCGAGTCGGCCGGTAAGGACTGTCTCAGCACCTGCCGAACAGACCTGGCTCTCCTCAACAAGTAAGTACCTTTTCGCGGCTGTTCGTGGATCCCCTGGATCTAATCAGGGATGGTGTTCCAGGAAATGGCTGAAGAAGGCTGGCGCCAGGATCAAGACGGAGCCCGTGTACCTGAGCTGTTCGCTGAGCTACTGCGGGGAGGTGGGTGACAGTCGCGACAGTCGCGGCCTCCCAAGGTGCCGCCATGGTGTAGTTGTCGCCCGACTAATGAAGTGTTTCCTCATCGACTTGGCCCTTTTTCGCAGTTTCTTCTCGCGGCACCCTATAAAGGTCGTGCAAATAACGCCTTGTACTTGTAGGGACTCGAGCGCTTCAAGGATCAGGAGGTATCTGGGCCGCTGCTCCAATGAGCGTCGTCGCTGGCCTCCCCCAGAGTGCAACTGTGATACGAGCCCACTTCCTGTGATCCCGATTTCTATTCAACGTCGTTTGTGATTGTTTGAGTTGTTCTGCTGGCAGTAAACGTTCCATTTGCGTATGACGATCTGTCACAGGGGCGTCAAGGAACTCCAGCTGCGAACTCGTGCATTGTACTGCCTCGTGTTCGAGTGACGAATTGATTGACGGCTGTCAGTGGCGGAGTGCTGAGCGTCGCCGTCTACTCGCACTGTCTGTTCCTGTAAAATAGGAAGTGTCCTGCGGAATTTGTACTATGTGAATGCAATAATACGCTATAACGTACATATGTTCTACAACTTCTATTGGTGGAGATCTGCAATGAGCGGTGCGTAGGCGTCGCGGTTTTGATTGTGGTAAATCAGCATAAGCGCCACTTAGCTGGGAGTTCAAGAAAGGTGAGAAAACATGGGAAACAGGGGACCATGTAGATCAGTATGGGTTAACAGCGAAACGAAACGCAAAATACTGTATAGTAAGGAACTGGACTTCAAAACCCTCAAGTGAGTTCAAATCCGGCTGACAGCGTTCCCTAGCAGCTGGCCTACGACAGTCGGAGCCGCGACGCGCACGCGCCGCTCCTTGCAGACCTCTACCGATAGAATTTGTATACCGTAACCACTTGTTCGGAGGAATAGGAGCGGATACACAGCAGAACTTCTGAGGCTAGCATTTTTTTAACGGATCACCGAGCAAAACCAGGCAGCAGAATCAACTTCAACGTTTTACGGCTGCCAGCATTACGCAGTCTATACTTTGACGAATAACGCCATAACGCTAACTATAGCTGCTTCGTCTGGCAAGTCTCATGAAAGACTGGGCGATAACGCACGCACTGAAACTTGTCCATCGTCAATTACAGTTACTCCTCGTGGGCGTCGATTCAGAACCATTGGTTTGCCTACCGCTTGGTCATAATTTTTATCATGAAAAGGACAATAATGGGAAAATGATTTCATATCCATAAAACACTAAAAATAATGTGGCCTAATTGCCTGTAGAGATCTACAGCCATTTACGGTAAATTAGAGTTCTTTTGTCGTGTTGGATGTGAGGCAAACGGTAGCACTTACCAAGGATCAAAGGAGATGCTGCGTAGGACCGGAATTTGGAAGTCGAAATTTGGAAGGATCCCGAAATATGTGAAATGTGGAGAGTGAAAAGAGCATGTGTGACTCGATAGAACAGCTGCTGCCAGTCCTGTAGAAATCTGAATTTGGAAGCTCACGTGTCGCTAGAATCCAGGAAGTTCCGAATTTGAGATTCTATCCATTCCTGGTACTTTCTCCTCCATCCTTTAGATTTGGACTTCGTCCTGGCGCCACTACTTCTGTAAGTGCATGTACGCGATGCTGAGCCCCATTCCCGCCCAACTCTGCTTCACCACGGTCTTCACCCATAATTCTGCTGTTACCTTTGCATGAAAAGTGCATGTTACTCTTTCGGTGATCACTAGCAGAAGCATTGCACATAACTATCTGCATCGATGTAAATGAAATCCGCGTTCAATGCTCTGTTTTGACGTTATGCTGGAATCGCTGACTGCAGCTCAGCAGAACAATGCTGTTTTGTTGCCGGAATCGGCACGATGAGCTGCAGCAGTGGTGGCAGTCTGCAGCTTGTTTGCTGGAATGCTCCACTATTCTGGCGCCGGGTTGTCTCTTGCATAGGTAGCCAGGTCGGGGGGTGATTGTGCCCGGTTGAATGGGGCTGGTGGGCTCCGTTGTCAATGTGTGTGGCACGGTGGGAAAGCGGTTTCATTTCGCGCCCACCCACCTCGACCTCCCGCTAATCAACGGCTTGTTGCTGCTGGTCGTCCACATCCACAACGTCCTGTTGCTCTGAATGACTCTATGTGCTTTTGCTACAGCTTTGCAAGTACTCATCCCCAGTGGCAGAAGCGCTCCATCACGTCCCCGCTCCTTGCCTGCTTTGATCCGAGCGACTCAGCGGCTTCTCTCGCCGGTGTTTTGACAGATCGTCAGACGATCAGTGACTCGCCATTGTGGCTGCCCTGTCAGCACTCGCCTCCTCCCTTTGTGTTCGGAGATATTTTCGCTTGGCCGCAGCTGCGGCATTTTTTCCCTCGCGGCGGCGCTCGTTCTCGCCGCTCAGTAATCCGTGTAACGAGTGATGATCCTCGCTAATACTGTATTGATGGCAAAAAGCCGCGCCTTCGTGCCTACCGACTGACGCCCCGCTCATCCAGTTCGCCTCGGCCGCGGTCACCGAGCCGGCTCGGCTGCAGTCACGAGGCCTCTGTACTCGGTGGAAGTGCACGGGTTCGCAGGTTAAAGTACAGGCTTATTCATCTGGATAGATGAAGTAGCAGCCACTGTTCGAAGCAGCAGGGGATGACTTCGAAGGGGGAATTGGCTTCCGATCTTGCTGAATGCCTGTCCCCGATATGCCCTCTTTCAAATTGGCCTTGTTCGCTTAGATATTTGTTAAATTCAGGGGAACTAGTCGACTCAAACTCATTCTAAATCCAGCTCATTTTCCTTGGCCACTCTTCCTACTTTTTCTCGAAATGTGCAGGGTAACCACAAAAGATTCTACACGGTGGCCCACATGAAATGTTACGCAAAAAAGTACCCACAGCTTTGCACCATTCCATCCAAATAAGGAATATTTGGAGATATTTACTTCTATTCAATAGACACAAAGATTATATGTACATGGGATCTCAAACACGTATTCAAGATGAACGCGTTTAGCTTCAGTAGATCCAATAATGGATTTTCAGTAGCCCGTCACACTTCATACGGACCACCCTGTATTCTTGCCAGAGATTGTAAAGCCTCCTAGTGTGCGTTTGTCTATGGCAAAAATAAAACGTTGGGCTTAGACTGAGTAGTTGTTTAGAAATATTCAAAAAAAATTCACTTCAATTTTTTTTCAAAAGCTCACCCTGTCATCTAGACAGGAAAGAAGTGCATTTATGAACGGTGGTAGCCTTGGAACTCTGCCAGATCTGGTGAGGAGTCGTGAACTGGCCTGACTAACTGCTCGATAGTTCTGGAGCCCCTCTTGCCGATTTGGAGTCTTGATGGGTGACGGAGTGAAAGGTGGTCCACCTGGTGGTGAAGTCGATGATTTCCTAGAATCTCCAAAGGCCTATCACTTCAGAGCATTATAGAGGCTATCCATCATTATGTTCATCTCTTTATCCACTTTTTTTTGCTTTTTAATCAAACGCTCAAAGGCGCTCTGTTATAACAACACAGCTAAAATTACAACGAAGGGATAAGCGATATTGAGCGATGATTAGCTGAAACCACAACAAGAAAAGGCGAATCGTTACGTAGAAGAAGTGTTAGATTCATGTGCCTCAAACCAAAGATCTCATCTGGCCCTTATGTTTCTCCAGACTTTCACGGATCTCCTGGGATTAGGCTTAAAAAACACGCATATTCTTGAGTGAGGGACTGCCTTGAATCTTGTTCTGCAACTAAAATTCAGAACTAGAATTGAGTGGCGGGTGACAAAAGCCTCGAAACCTTCCTTTTCACGCACATTTTAAATATTTCTTCTCATGCGGATCCCCCTGCCGCAGTTTGCAAATATAGCAGCCGAGTTGAACGCTGTGTACGTCTGCCCCTGCAAAAACGAGGCGCGCTCGTGCAGCAAGTTAGGCTGGTAGCAGCAGGTGCCGTGAACATCAACACGTTTCAAAAGGGCCGGACATCTGGTCGTGATTCCTGATGTTCTGTCAGTTGCAGGGGCCTTAGAACATCTGATTGTGGCCTGACTTTCATCCATCGATGTCTGGAAGAATCCCCATTTAACACAGCCAAACAGCCATTGCCATGGCAGCCAGTTTTCTGCAGCCCACTCCACCATGACGTGACCCCTTGCAGACACACTCATGTACATTTATGGGGTGATACGTGAAGGAGTGACTGATTGTCCACTTTTGGCAGCGGTGTGCTCAGTCCCAGTGAGGCGCGAATAATTCGTAAATCGTGCAGCGATTATCCCCCCGGTCGCGGACGGCGGCGGACGATATTCACTGCGGCGGCTTTCCGGGCAGCGACACTTAGTCGGGGTAATAAGCGACTAAAACTATAGCGTCATGCTATGTCGGAGCCGGAATTCCGCTCGTTGAGCAGCTTAAACACTTGCCTCGAGTGCAGCAACGGAGATTTTTCACTGGAATCATTCAGGAATCAGTTGGTGCATGGGATGGTTGATTTTTGACAATGGAGACGTATACGACGAGTTGGGGTTGTTCTTCTAGTTGGGGAAAGGATAGCTCTATTTTCGGAACAGAAAATGGCTTCGAATCCTTGAAACGTGATGTTCTCAAATCCTGACGTTGCCTTCTTGATGTCTGCGCTCCCTTAGAAACTCTTCTGTTCATCCTTAGCAGCTTTCAATCCTTGCGAAAAGAAACTCTTTTCGCAAAGATTGAAAGCTGCTAAGGATGAAC
>KN726251.1:18308-33961 GCA_000816745.1 Ancylostoma duodenale
GTTCATCCTTAGCAGCTTTCAATCTTTGCGAAAAGAAACTCTTTTCGCAAGGATTGAAAGCTGCTAAGGATGAACAGAAGCATTTCTCTAAAAGTGCAACTCTTATAATATTTTGACCCCTCTTCTGGTCATCACAAACTGATATTCTTCAACTGTTAGTACGACAAGAATGAGCCTGACACCATTATGCCCCTGAACTTTGCAGGCTCCATTGCGTGGTTCTCTAGAGTTCGCTTTCACATGCAAAGAGGCACTATCGACATTATCACTAATTTCCAAAGGCTTCGTATGGCTAACGATCCAGAATGGTCCAATTCTACGCTCCATTTAGGGACGTGCAGCAGCCCCCGTCGCCGGCGAAGAAGTCACGCTGACCTAAACCCGTGTGGGCGTGCCGCACCGTAAGAACTGGCCAATGGGAGGCAGCGACTTGTCGCGAATGATAGGCCCGCCCACCAGAAAGGCAGTCATCCATACTGCCCGTCATGACTTCTCAGCCAAGCAGTAAGTCCCTGGTTACTGTATTTCGGCGGCGAATCTCTGCACTTGCAGGCCGCTTCGTTAGGTTTTAGCCGTAGAGTTGTGTCCCTTAGGGACTCCTTAACTAAATTCTAGGGATACATAGCTAGGATGTGTTGTCACTAAGCCTTAGACCATGCCTCAGCCTAAATCTTCCTAAAGTTAGTTGTGAAAACTCTATTTTCTGTGTCCAGGTCGTATTCTACCAGATGTGCCATGCAGAGTGTGCCAGGACCACAGCTCCGGCAAACACTACGGAATATTCTCGTGTGATGGATGTGCGGGGTTCTTCAAAGTGAGTCGTTCCGCTTCTGTATCCTTCTCTCGTTCTGACATCGTGCACTGTGTTGTGATTCGCAGCGATCGATCCGACGACACAGACAGTACGTTTGCAAGAACAAGGGCGGTTGCGAGGAGGGACGCTGCATCGTCGACAAAACGCATCGAAATCAGTGCAGGTGGGCTTTTGTCTCCTGTCCATCCATCTGAAGAGCCTTTCAACCAGCTTGATGTCCCCGATTTTAGAGCCTGTCGCCTAAGGAAATGCCTCGAAATCGGCATGAACAAGGAAGCTGTGCAGCACGAAAGAGGCCCGCGGAACTCCAGTCTTCGAAGGCAGAATCTGCTGCTCGAGCACCCGAGGCTCGCGTTGTCGGTGAGTTCTCCAGAAGTCTCCAGAAGTCTTTAGGAGACGTGCCTTGCTCACCAGCTCGATCTTCTCTCGTAGTTCACGCCACATAGTGTTGTTTCCCACATTGAATCACTGCTCTTTGTTGCCGACTCGCTGTGAATCCTTGCTCTCTTTTGTCTCCACTGCAGATGCTCGCAGATCAAACGCGATCCACGGGCTTCGCAGAAGACGCATCGTTTCGAGGTTACCGTATTCCATCCGCGCGGGTGCTGTTCTACGTCGTCTGTCAAGCTCTTCGTCACCTTCTGAATACCCTAGATGTCAATTCCTTACTGGTTGCAGTCTCATCCATAGCTTTTTCTTGTTCCAATCATTCACCCTACTGATTCACAATAGAATGCGACTATAATTATTTGGGTGGATATTTGAATGTTTGGGTAGTGCAGCTGCCACCTCTTTTTACGCTTGGGTTCGAAAAATCGGCTGGATTTCTGGATCTTGAATTTTGCCATTATATTCGAAAACGCCACGAATCATGGATCCAGTTCCACATGATATTTTTCATAAATACAAGGTGACACGTAGCACTGAGCATAAAAGCCCAGAAAATTTAAGAGTTCAAGGATGACATAGGAAAAGTTGTTTTCTTCTGTTAGCAGTGTGGACTCTTAGTTATTTGTTTCCGGGAGTAGATGAGAAGCTAAAATGAAAAATTTGCGATCCTGACTACGCTTCTTTAGCACTTTAGCCTATCCCTTAAGCAGCTACTTATGTAATCCTCATCAATTTCAGTTAAAATCGAATAACGTGTTAGATATATTCGAATTCGAATATTCAATTTTGAATATGTCGAGGATTTGAATGCCTTAGAAATGAAGAGCAGAACAGCCTTGAAGGATTGCTAAGGATAATAATAGCTTCCTCGTTCCTGATTATTCGGGTTTTCGAAGCGGTAACTAAATTAGCCTTTAAATTGGCCCAATTTTTCGGTTTCTCTTTGGTCCATAGCAGTAGTAAATAGCGTTTTGTACATGAAAAAAGTGGAGAAATACCAGAGAAATTCCTACCCACCTCCGACCGAAATGCTGTGGTGTAAATAAAAAATTCCTTCTCCACCCTCCTTGCTGACCCCTAATCAAGTCAACTTTCTCCGATTTTCTTTGGCCGAGCTTGATGTTCGTCTCAAAGGCCTCAAGGCGCCTGCGTAGAGCTCGTGTCTGAAGTGTCGTTGGTGCATCCGCGGCGAATGTCCTTGAACATGCTCGATGTGGCTTCTTCACTTTGTTCCCTTCATGCAATTCATTCACTAGGAAGCAGCGGCAAGTGGCTTGGAGAATGTCGACGACGGAATGGCTGCCTGGCACTGGACTAATAAGCCTCCAAATTTGTCTAGGGGATGGTGAAGTCTTCTGATTTGGCCTGATTCTAGTGACCTTTCGTGGTTCGTATCTTCTGTGGAATCTGCTCGGTTTCTTAGTCTGTCGCTGAGTCAGACGAGTGAGGAATCAGTGTTTATTGGCTCGTGCGGATTGCATTGCATGGTAGATGTCACTCAGATGATGAGATCGCTGTTTTTCTGGAAGACTCTGAGTGTTTAGATATATCTTATCTTATCCCAGAACAACTCCTTCAACTTTGGAGCATCAGCAAGCAAGAGTTGCATGTGTGCCAGTCTACAAATTTGCAAAGTTATAACTATAACTCCCACTTTCATATCGTTTCACTTGTACTTGCCTTTTTTGGGGGATGCTGACAGTTGGCAGAATTTTTGCCATCCGACACATGACACAAATTAATCGTGGAATTTGGCGTGCAAAGTAAGGATGAGCTGACTTGTTGTTTAAAACCTCTGGTGGGATTCATGGTATTACCAGAAAAGCCCTAACCTGCCTCCTCGTACAGGGCCAGCACTTGTGAACCATAACCAAGAAAAACCAGGCTAGCAAACCAATTTTTGCGACTTGCATCTTCTTGCATTATGTAATCTATGCGAAACCCAATCATGGTAGCCATCGTTGGTTTGCTTGGTCATCGTTTCATGCGTTCCAACCCAGTGTGGATTCTGAAGTAAAAACTAATGCATTCTATCGGAGAAGTTCGTCGGAGGGAAATGGATGTCTAGAGCAGCGAAACACAGCCGATTCTGTCTAAAAAACTAGCCCTTTCTGGACTAAAATCCATATTTTATTTGGGAACTTCCATGAATTCCACCATTGAAGATCGTTGCTTAGCAGTGGAGAGATACCTTGATTCTGTGGATTTGAAGAGGGGAAGAAAACATACGTAACTTCGCCTCACTCAATTATTGCACAGGCTTTGAAAACTATGTAACAGTTAGCGGCTTTAGTTCTGCTACATTTCGGAAACTTTTTTCTTTCTGCACTTTTTCTCACTGCACACTTCATCTATACATTCTTACTTTATGTACCTTTGTCTTCGTTTCGCTTCTTACCCAACCATCTTCTAGCCGGACCTCGGCTCCGACTCCGATGCATCTCCGCCATGTATGGAAAAGCTGCCAGAAGTCGCTGCGCGCGTGTTCTTCCAGCTGATCACTTGGACACGGTACCAGCTACCGTTCGCCTGTCTGCCTCTCGAGAGACAAGTGAGTTTCTTAAGGAGTGATGCCTCGTTTGTCAAGGTTACGCGGCTGCCTGTGAGGTTACGCAGAGGGAGACGAGTTCGATGGGGGCCTACTGAGCATCGCTTTCAGATCGCGACGTTCCAACAGTGTTGGCCTGCGCTGTTCGTGTTGACGTGCGGAGAGCGACCGTTCATCTCGTCGCAGCAGATCCTGGCTGAATCCACGGAGTTTCTCAAGGAGAAAGCTGAGGTAGAAAAGCACAATTATTTGTCTTTGGTGACTGGTAACAGGAATTTGGGTAAGAATCATAATTCCTGAGCCTGGGTGCCTCAATAGGGTAGGTAATAGAATAGGAATACCCAGGTTAGGAGTGTTGACACGCTTTTTAACGATGGGTGAATTTGTGGGGTTTAGCATGTTTATCCTGGAGAATCGGGATGATACGTGCGGTCACTGCTCTAAAGCAGTGTTTAAAAGTGAAATTTTAGGGAATAGGTTCACAGTAAATAGTGCAGTGACATTATTCTGGTCTGAAGCAAGGATAGTACTCCTTAAAGAGAACTATTAAAATCTTCCGCATTCTGCATTACATGACCCATATATGGTAAGGAGGAACGGGCAAATAGGCAAAATTCCTTTCGAGTTCTTTCAGTCTTGATCGTACAGAATTTTTTCACAATATTAATATTTTCTTTTATTTCAGAAAGGCACTCAGTTTATAACCATTTCTTGCAAAATTCCCCATTAATACTCATTATGAGAATTGACCTCTCTTCAACGAATCACAACGTCAGAGTTTCTTGTTTCACTTCTATTCCAAGCCATTGGGCACTAATTTTACTTCTCCAGATATATATAGAGGTTGAAAGATGTTTACATCCACATAAAATTAAAAATCTAACGTCTACGCGTTTTTTTTTACAAATCGTTTGTGAGCTAAACCTTATGAAGAATCCAGGTCAAACATATGGGTAAATAATACTCGGTTACTGGGAAGTAGTTATGGTAAATATTGTCCTTCATGAAGTGAAAGATAGTTCTGTAGAAAGTTTGCCCTCAAGTTGATGGCGGATTCGTCTGAGTACCTCACATTTGTTCTATCTAGCAATAACACCTGCGAAACACCAGACCTCCAAGAACTTCTGGAGCAGCTCTAAGCCAAAAAGTTCTCCTCCGTTGCAGGATGTGCTCCTATTGTGAACACCACACCAACAGAAAATGCACTTTAGTCACGAATTAGCGCCAGTTAGTCAGAAGGGTTTGGTGCAGCCGTGAAGTAACTAGTTCCAATTCCTCGTGTTTTTGCTGCTCTTGACGAGCGAGAGGAGTTCCAGGGGAAGGCATGACCACAGATGTCATCGATACATTCCTTTTTGTAGGTGGCGGAGTGCTTCGAAAAGATGGAGTCGTTGAGGTTGGACGCCCGTGAGCACGCCATGCTCAGGACCTACGCACTCATGAAAGGTGGGCTTTCTTACGCCTAGTAGGGTTACGAACTCGTTCCACGCAGTGAGCAGCTGCCAGTGCCACGCGCATGACTGTACATGACTGTACACTCCTACAGTCAGCAGCAGCGCGTCTCTATGCGCTATTTACTCTGTAATTGTGGAATTGGAACGGATGTGACCAGTGGGAAAGTCGTGAGAGAGAAACCAGCCGCCGTGGGCGGACGCGCGCGCGACAAACAATCCGCCGGGTTACGGTAGTCGGGCGGGCGGGGGAGAAAAACGGGGCGGTCGCCGAGCGGCTTCGTTTCGAAGGCGGTTTTTCGGCGGCAGCCGGGACGCTGCGTCCGTCCGTCACTGGCAAACAGCACACTGCGGAAGACGTTCTTTTTCAGACACACCGTCAGCCTATCAACTCGGCTTCCAGCTGGCTGCTTACCACCAGGTCGTTCACAGAGCCGATCCGCTGCGATTTCTGAAGTGAGCTCAGGTTTTCTTCTGTGTTTGGGCGCCATAATCCGGAAGAAACTGAAGAAAATCGGCTTGAAGCGTAGTGGTTTGAGCTGAACAGAGGGGTCAACAGCAGAACGTTACCTGGAACGAAGATTAACATTGCAACCATCCTTTAGTATTGTCTTATGTATTTATTACAATTCACCAACAAGGTGTGCCCTCGTCTGTTTTAGTAACGAGAATAGCAAACACTAGCTAACGTGAATTCCCGGGAGCACCTAACTTTTGAGCCTATTTACCCGTACATAGGACAAGGAACGAAACAGGCAAATGGGCAATACTCCTTTATAGGTTTTCTACAGTCTTTTCAAAACAAGACTTTATATAGCATCGATAATTTAGTGGATGAAATCAAACGTATTCAAAACAGAGGTAGATGTTAGAAATTATGAAGAAACCCACTTAAGACCGTGTGCTAAGTAAGTGAAGTAAAGAAGGCGTCTGGGGGTGATTTCACATCCCGAGTTGAATGGGAGAAGGAATTTGGAGTGATGGAGCCTGCTACTGTCAAAAATTGGGGTGTCCCTATAATTACGAAACGCACCGTATTGCTAGAAAATAAGACTGGGTATGAGCCTCCCCCTGCAGGTTTTGTTTTTCTGATTTAAAACTCAGTGAAGTTTCGGTTAAACCAACTCCGGTACTGACTGAGCGTTGCGCACCGGTATCCTGAAACTACTGAGATCATTCTAAGTGCTCGAACTAGTTCCGCTGAAGCAGCTCCTGAACCCTCTGACTGCATCGAATTCAGCTATAGAAGAGATCCATCCATTTTTTGGAATCATTCAACATTTACTCATATGGATCAAGAAGCGTGTACTTCAGCATGTATGGGCATTCGTTATGTTTATGTACCTAGAAGCTCGGCGAGTTTCTGCTTCAACGCATCATCACTTATTTCCAATTTTTATTGAGCAACTGCAGTCGAGGTGCTTTATGTAAGGAAACAGATCCTTTTACGAAAGAACCAAACAGCACAAACACTTTTAAAGGAGTCATCGGAAGCTAAAATCCCTAGAAGCATACACACATGTCATTTTGAGCAAAACAACTTGTTCATTTGTTTTTGGCAGCGTTAAAAGTGCCACAAACATTCCTAACAAAAAGATAAACAAACAAAAAAATCTCAAAAAAGAAAAATAAAACAAAGTAAGTGACACTGAAGTACTCATTTAACGCCAGGGATTGAGCAAATATGGGGTGCTCAATCTGTAGAATGGAGAATGCAACTGCGCAGATTTTCTTGTCCCTGTCCTGAACATTCTTTTTTTTTTTTTGAAAATAGCAACAAGTCATTTAGCTTTTGACCATTTAAGCAAGGAAATGCGAAGTCTTGAAATATACAGGGGTGACGAAAAATAAGGAAAACTTACGTAGATGTTGCACTGGATGGCTTAAAATACCATATTTGCAGATGTCTGGACGTGTTGTCGATTTCCGCCGACTCTCTGGTCGCAGTGCTGTTCCGTCCGTCGATCGGCGACGCATCCATGAGCAGACTCATAGCAGACATCCTGAATCCCCGCAAACCGGAACCCGCGCTTCCGCCGCCCCGGGAGGCACCCGCGACAAGAACAGACTTCTGTGTCGAAGGACTGCTGGGCAGGACCGGCTCGTCCCCGTCCACCTCCACTCCAGACATCCCCTCTGGGCGACAAGAAACCGGTATCGTTAGTCCTGAGAGCCTTAGTGGAACCGAGGAGGCATAGACGAATTACGACGCTAGAGATCTCTGTACATTCTGTATGATACGAGGGGTGTCTGTGAGTGTCCGGGACCCCGCTTCTTGCCAGCCTTTTCCGCCGCGTTTCCTTCGAACTAGACAGCATCTCATGAGGAGCTTTGTTCAATTCGCCGCTGTGTACATTGTCGAGATTATTTGACTATACATATAAGTTTATTTCTGGAATAAATCGTTTCTGGTCGAGCCCAGGGCCGTCACTTACCTGTAATTGCGCTGCCAATTAAAGCTGGCCATGCTGTAATTGTGATTGTCCGTCTAACTGTGTTTGTTTGCACCTTCCTGTGGCGAGACAACAAGGTGATAATGAGCTGTTAATTACGACTGTCTCGAAAAAGTGTGCAGGTGGATCCGTGACCCCCGATTGCACAAGTGTGGCCCAAGTATCCCAGAGCGACTCCCAAGAACTCCAGGATCGCTTGCAAGACAAGCCGTGCCAACAAAGGATTACCAGCGCGGATTAACACCTTTGTGCGCCGCCAAAAAGTTTAAAGCCGCGGATTAACGCAAGTGTTGTGTAACTGCAGTTCGTCAACAAAGCCGACCGCTCTCCTTCAAAAATGGGACTGTCGCCTCTTGAACAGTGCTCCCACTCCGTCAGGCCTTTGACGTAGTTTTTTTGGCCTGTGTCCTCGCTGTCCTTTCTCATGCGCCTCATGCCATATGCCGTTCCTCATCATGGATTCAGCTATCTTCATAATACGCTAATGGATTACCGTATTCCTAGCTTATCCTCATAAATTTACTAAAGCTGGAGTCTTCTTCCCACGTCGACACGACATCGCATTTGAAGGTTCGGAATCGAATCAACGTCTGAGAAACTATTCAATGAAAAGTGTTGTACTAGTCCTTGAGCTCCTTTAACCTGCAGGTGCATTGCTAAATTCCAAGAAAAAATCTTTTCAAGCGTTAATTTCGAAGCCTTTTCCTTGCCTTTTATCCTGATTTTCAGCACTTGTGTTGAGTAAACTGTGTGATTGTTAAAACATTTTCACGCCTGGCTTGGGTTTTATGCGGAAGTACAAAATCACGATACAATGAAGCGAAATTGACTCGCTGAACTTCAGTCACAGCCGTAGATTCTGGAAATTTTTGCGTAATTTGCATTTCTTCTATAATTCTGAAAAAAGAAAACACTGTGAGGTTCAGATCAATTTTCTTCACATGAGTGTACACCAGTCAGCATAATTTTGAACGACTGTCATTAAATATTTCAATAAATCCGTTAATTATGTACTTTGATCCCGCCCGCTAATTAGGGACAAGTGCGGAAAAATCCAAATTTTTGGTTAGAATTCTGAGACCGAGCATTCAGGAGCATTTTCTTTGGCACCGCTGGCTTCGAGATACCATGGCGAACTAATTACCTGCCTGTATTTGCATGCCTCCGGTTGGGGGGGGGGGCAGGTGGGGAGGTGATAGCGCACTCTAAGCTGCCGCTGTACTCCGGACGAATAATGTTGAATTTGCATTCCAGCATGAGATTCTGTAAGATCGAGACTAATTGGGAACCCTGAGCGGGCCTTACTCAAGAAATCTGCCGTTGGTTCCGTGCAATAATCAGTTAACAAAGGAGGTGCAAGAGGCCCGGCTCGCAGATCGGGATGAAACCTATCTGGCTTGAATCTCTGTTTGAGTAGGTTCTGCAGTATGTATTTCATTATTGTCCTCGCCTCCAAAAAATAGAAATCTCACCACATCATTATGTTCGTTCCTGCACGCTAACAACGATATGGTGGCCAACTGGAGAAGATACTGGACTGTTAGGTAGAGGGTCGAGGGTCTGAAACCCGTCATGAGCATCTGTTTTGCACTGTTGTGTTTTTGTTCCTTGGAGTCGAGGGCAGTAATGAAATACATGGTGTAGCACCTACTCAAACAAGCGTTTCATTCCGATCTGCGAGCCTACTCTCTTGCACCTCCCTTGTAAGAAAAGCCTAAGCACAGAGCAAACTTTTCTGCGCTCGTAAGATTTCTAGGCATAGATCGTGATGAGGCAATGGCGAAGGGGGTCACGTTTCGGTCTAATTTATACGTATTCTCTTTTTTCGATTTTTACATGAATGCCCTGTGACTGATAATTACAAATATTAAAACTTCATAAATATTGTAGATAAAATCAAAGGGAATATTTCTCTGATTGTGCGACTCAGGTGATTCCAACCTAACTTGCTGGTTCACTTCCACTGGAGGCAGCTGCTTTGTTCCAGTACTTGTCATTCTGCCACAGTGGCTATGAGGATGTGAACTTTGCCCTCAATGAAAGGGCATATCACGCCCAACTATGTACGATCGCTGTAATATTATGCTGCGATCGGAAATAAAGGAAATAAAATAAATAAATGTTTTGTTAATGAGTCACAGCCAAACATATGAATCTGTGAGGGACGTAGATAGATACAAATCAGGGGAAAGAATTGTTCCCATGAAGAGAAGCTGAGGACATGATGTTCTAGTATATGGCCCAATTCAGAGAAAAAAAAAACAGGTACATTAATAAAATTGAAGTAGAATAGAATCTCCTACCAACCACTTTAATGAGTTGTTCTTTAGAAGAGTATCTAACAAAGGTAGTGCACAAAATTAAGCTGCTAATCCGAAACGAGACCTATATGGTTAGAGAGCATGCCTAACGTGATGTTAGAAGCTATACTTGAAATCTGCTAAATGGTTTACAGAAGCCCAGAGTGCCACATCGATGATCTCCGACCATGCTGATAAGGGAGGGAGACAGTGTGGCAGTGTGGCTTACCCTCCGTTCCTTCCTTTGCGAATTGTGGACTGCCTTGTGCAGCTCGGGACGCTGATTCCAAATCAGTTTTTGCCTTCCTCGAATCTTGTCTCTATCAGGGGTTACGCCCGTTTCTCGCAAGGGCACACAACAGGGCAGTGCACGGGCAGGGCGCACAGTAGTAGACATAGGGTAGTTACGAAGTCTAGCAATATCTTCCCAATTTCTGTACATAGGGGTAATTTCAGATGCTGATCACGAATATCAACATCATTTTGCATGAGCATTAACATCATCTGCCATTTCCCTGCCGAAATAGGAAATTTTCTCGGTTTTCTGTGGTAATTCTGTTGAGTTCTGAGTTTGTTGTAGTGTTTCAATCAATCCCTCGAAAGCAGCAGCTTAGAGAGCTGATCGAACGAACAATAAGTTTGAGGGGCGAGACTTGGCTGAATCCCTCATGTTCACGGACAGACACAAGGTGACCCTCTTCACTGTGCACATGCTAATTTCAATAATAAAACCCTTTATTACAAGAGAATCCGAACATGATACTAGCACGAGCAGTACATGAAATTAGTAGTACAAAGTACAAGTACAAACCTAATTTCGGTACAGAATGGTCGATATTGATATTTTCGTGCGAAAAAAAAAACGAAATCTAGACGACTAGGACGATTACGCGGTTACCAGAGCTAGTTTTGGAAAGAAGCACTCTTTTGCCGCCAGTGAAAAAGTGTGATGAGAAGTTCGGTGACGTCTGCTGGAGTTTCTGATTCTGGGAAGCTGCAGCTGACTGTCAATTTCTGGAGCATGGACCCACAAGCACACCGACATGTATTTGTGTTGCATGTTAAGCCATTTTTATGTGATGGAAAGTCTCGAAGTTACCCACTCACCGGCAAGGCACTCTCACTGTCCACGAGCGCAGCTTTACCAAAAGCTGGTCCAATCAATGCAAGATTCACCAGGGTTACTGGATAGCGTGCAGACTAACCCTTAGTCTGATTAGGAACCTGTGGGGAATAATTGTGCAACGTGCATACGCCACTGCACTGCAGTACAGTCTTGTTGCGGATTTGGAGGTCTTTGTGGTCGCTGCGCGGGATGTAATGGAGGGTAATAGCATTGAAAACCTTCTAAATGGTATGCAAAGAAGAATTTTAGAGTTAATGTATAATAAAGATCTCCCTGCAATCAATTGGAACAAAATTATTGCAGAAAATCTTATGGTTTCTTCCACTGCCTACATCTGTATTTATGAAACGGTCTGATATTGGACTGATGTCGAAAATGTGAGCCAGCAGACCAGGATTAAGAGGTCGTGATACGAAAATTTCGGACAAGGGGTTTTCTGACATGCCAATTCCACTAGGCTTGGTGGTGTTTTCCAAAAGTCGGCGCAATACATGTAGATTAACTTATAAATTTTGGGGTGCCTAAATATCTATGAAACGCACTGTAGGTCTCGTTCTGGGATGGTAGCTTAAGTTCGTGCCTTTCTCGTGTAAGCAAAACACAATCCGACAAATTTGGAGTACTAGAAAAGCATGGATTTCCTCGTCAAATTTCCTTTTTATCGTGGGTCGGTTCTTCAAAATTGGAAAGAATATTGCAACCCATACACGATTTCTTTCTTGCTTCATTATTTTTTATCGGATGTTGACATAAGCCCTTGCGCTTTTTTGAATTGCAGTTTTTTTCCAACGATGAAATGAATCCAATGAAATGTTACCTTTTGGTTGTATGTCATATACGATTTGAAAGTGCCATTCATGCTCTACAAGAAAATTGTGAGCGGTTTCTTCAGACCAGCAGTTCACTTGAATTTTAAGCCTACGAAATGGAGTATTGAGACAATTGGAAACAACGCAACTGACACCTAGCTCTTCTGGCATTCGGTTGAAGTTCTAAAGGCCACTGAAACTGCCCAAACGACTTGTACTAACTACGAAAGGGACATTTTGTACGGAATAACTAATCACCAGCTACCTTTCAGTTTCGAAGAAGACATATTTGGCCTCGATGACACTAACAACTTTGACCAAACAAATTTCTCTCACTAAGGCGGGGAATTGTTTGAGAGGAATTGTAAGGGCTAAGTGGGCATCATTTTTCGAAGCTATGTATCATTTAAATTAGGCAACTCCACTGATAGAATCCAATCGCAAGGGACCAAACATCCTAACCCATGATAACGTTGGACTCACCCCTGCCAGTGTCGTCAAACTGACCCTCCAAGAGTTCGATTATGTTATATTCTGATTTTTCCGCACTTGTATTTCACAGGGCTTACGCGCTCATATATGTAGCATCAGGTGATTTCTGTCCCCTATCAAAGACAAGGAGGAATATTGCTTTTCTCGAATTGGTATTTCTTTTCTCGAGCCTAAAAATTAAGTCAGTCAACATCCCTGAGGAACTAAATGGTAATGAAATTGTAGGGCAAGGAAAGGGATTTGGGTAAGTACGGACCATGTTACGGAGAAATGGCAGTGGAACGGAAAAATCGCTTCTGAATAGGCGTAAGGACTCATGTTAACACCTGATGGTTACATTAGAGGTCGAAACTTACGACGCGGACTAAACAAAATGAAAATGCAGCACGGCCACAGACCGCTAGGCCCCAAACAGCTTCATCACCTGCATCTGGGCTGCGTCAGAGCTGCGACTGAGCCTATCCTTCATAATTTGGGCGCATGCACGTCAAACGCACCCATGTATAATAGTATAAATTTGCCTTTAGCTACGTACACAAACTTTACTTCGACAATGCTTGCCTGTCTAGGAGGACGGTGCACCTTTAGTATAATTTGCACTAAAATCGACTTCCGACGCCGGCCTGAAGAAAATTTTCTTTTTTTTTTTGAGGATGGTCGGCTTTGATACAGGATTCCTGGAGCCACTTCAACATCGACGCCTTATAGGGGCTGTATTGGATTCTATGTAGCCTTGCGTTAAGAGATTTATTCTGTAGACAAACATTTCCTAGAAATGGCTTGATTTAAATCCCTAATTACTGTTAACAAAGGCTACCAAAATCCAGTGAAATTAGGACAGTTCCGGTTCGTAACAGCGATGTTTTCACCAGAATTTTGGCAGAGTAAATCTCGAAATTCGTCATATAGTCGTTGTCAAGGACAGTAGCGACTGAAACCGCTACACTCTTCAATGAGGAAAGCGGCAGCTAGCCGTGGCTGCCGCTGTACATTATAGGAGTGAAAGTAAGTGGAACAAAGATAGTCGCAACATAAGAAAAGGGCAACCTAAAAAAGTCAATACAACTGAGGAAACTGCCTGGAATAAATAAGGGCCAAGTCAAGTCTTATTGTAAGTACATAGTGGTAGTGGAATTATGTTCCATTCTGCGTTAGCGTCCGAGTTTTCTCTTGCTGCAGAACGATTTTTTTAGTATTTTTAGAGAGCTGCAGTTTGCATACACTGAACCGTCATCAAGTTTGCAAGTTCTTTGTGTGCAGAAAGAGAAGGAAAGCAACTGAAAACGACTGAATCTGATGTAAGGACATGAAGGTAGGATTTGATCTGAAATCAAGCATGTCTCGGACACGGTCCTCACAGACACTGGTTCACCCGGATCAATAGACGACGACGTCGTAAGTGGATCCGTCCTGACCTCCGCTGCGTCTCATATAAATCATCCGAAACAGCGATTTTTGACTGGATTCACAAGTCAGGAGCTTTGAAAATTTGAAGATCCCAGGAGACGGTGATTTCGAAAACGCAGGCAGTGTACATTGGGTGAAATATGTACGTATATTTATATGTTACGCGAAGCAGTAGCAAGCCATTTTTTTTGAAGTTCGTATCACAAGTTATGAAATTTTATAAACATATTGTTATATTTGACACTTTCAAAATGTGAGATATCAAGAGAAGCTCGCGCCATTCTTCTTCTTGCAATGAATGGGAAGTTTTCCTGAGAAATTTCTGGTTCTCCAAGACGTCCTGAATTACTTGCAAATATAATCATACGAGACTTAACGCACTGCCAGTGACACCAGCCTGCTGTGACATCACTCAAGTTGCAAAAATTTGCAGAAATTTGGTCTTCAAAAACGCATATGGTAGATCTGAGAGCGCTGATTTTGACTGGCTGTATGATCCTTGTTTCGAATGGATCAAAATGAAGAGAGGCGCTTTCGACGTTACCCACCATGCTGTTTATTTCGTAGATGTTAGAGGCTTCACCGATGGTACCGTATATTGAAGACATGTATCGGGTGTTACCGTAAGCCATTGCGCTTTTTTCAGTTGCAGTTTTATCCGCTCGTTTATTAACATTAAGCTGCTTGTCATATTATATATGATTCAAAATAATTTTCACTCTCTAAACCACATTTTAGACAACGTCTTGTAAACCAACAGTTTACGTAAGTTTGAGGCCTACGAAATGGAGTATTGAGTATGTGAAATACAACTCCACCGACACCTTCGTCTCCTGGAAGTTAATTGAAGCTTGAAAGGAGCTAAGTATGAAAGAGACGTTGTGATGAAAAAACCCGACATCAGCCCCTAGGATCAAAGAGGATAAACTTGATCTTAGTGACACAAAGCACTTAGATCAATATTTTTTCACGAAGGCAGCGAAATGGGTCGAGAGGAATTAACCTGGTCTAGATGGACATCATACTTTCCAAATATGACATGCAAATGAGATAATTCAGCTGAAAGAATCCAATGGTAACTCTGATGATTCTACACCGGCGGTTTCCGCCCGAATTCTTGGGAAACTCCGCCTAAATTGCTCGGAAAAGTGTGAGCAATCCCCTAGGAGAATAGGCGGAATTTACACGGAATTTAGGGGAAGTTTAGCCGGAATTTGCGAGAATTCAGGTGGAAAAGCGGAAATGTGTGTCGAAACATGAATTATCTGATTATCACAGTCATGATCTATCTTGCGCGCTCACGGGCACCGTCAGTAACTTCTGGCGCTACGACCAAAAGTCCTCCCAACATGTTCCGCCACGTGGTTACAGTGTGGCAACACACTAATTCACAACTTCTCCTTTTCTTGAAGCACCGATCCTAAACCATTACATATTGCAGCTGTTGCTTCGTATGTTGCGCGAGTTGCTTTTTGTGCTTTCATAATAGCAAATTCTGTAATCTTCAAGTTCGATCCCGACTTTGCATTTGAATGCACAAGACCACCAAACGAGGCATATTCTAGGTCGTTGGTTTCTAGTTGGGTAAAATGTACGCAATTTCGCTGGATTCCACTCAAGTTCCTTGTAAATTCCGATTGATTTCGTGCCACACCCCTCACATTTTCTCCTAGAAGTTCTGGCGAAAGTCACCGATAGGGAGGTGCAAACATTTAAAGGTTATTTTCGCGAAAACAAGGGTCATTGAACAGCATCACCTTGTTTTATAAAGCAAGCATTTCAAATAGCACACTGAACACCAAAACATGAAGTTCATAAGGAAATTCAGTGCAGCACGTCAATCCTCGAAAGGTTGCAAAAGTT
>KN726251.1:43925-64736 GCA_000816745.1 Ancylostoma duodenale
TTTAAACATGGATTGCTTGGGTTGTCTTTCGTCAACCGCCGGAGGCGCATCTGCATAACTCGGATATTAGAGCAAGTTCGATGGTCCGAGATGTCGTTCTTCACACACACGAGTCGAAACATCGCTACGCAGGACATCTTATGAGAGCCCCAGATGGTCGACGGAGCTCAGCAGTTCTGCGATGGTATCCTCGCGACAGAAAAAGATCGCGCGGCCGACCTCCTATAAGGTGGTATGATTCGTTGGCTTACCGAAACAACAGCAGTGCTTCCGGTTCAGTTAAGGTCCACTGGTCGACTAAAACTCAAGACCGATCTATGTGGTAGAGAAGTTGGGACCCGCGCAAGGCCAACCGCCGTGCTGAGGAACGGGTCGCCAGTATCCTAAGTATACTCGTAAAGAGCAAAACAAGAGCTACAAGATGACCTATGACAGGATGTCGGAATTTGTTCGAATCCTTGTGAAAAACTGAGTTGAAAAAAACCGCACGAACTTATTGCCCAACCCAATAATTGTAATTAAGGCTGCTCAGATGGATTTAGTCAGGTAATTTGTCAGAGTTAGATCACATGAATCTAAGGCAGAATAAGTTTTGAAGTTTGAATTTGGCAGTGCTGAACAAGCCTGAAACATTCAGTCAAGCTCATAGATTCTGGTAACGACTGATGACAACTCGATGCGAGAGAAAGGTCAAAATCATAAGCGCAGACAAAAAACTGGTAATGAGTCCGTGGGTTTTCTTTGTGGGATGTTTCTTTCCTAGCGAAACCGAACAGATAGTAGCTCTCAAGTCGGTACTTACAAAGCATCATTCTCCGGGGCTTCTCCACAACTCGCTGACCTGAAAAGGTGAAGGCGTTCTTCTGCGGAAGTGGCGGTTCGCGTGCAGCGTATTAGGTCACGGGTCAGCAATGATCAGCTGATGATATGCGATGTCGGTGACTGGCTAAAATCGCTCCGGTCACTTTTCCTATCGGGATCGATCGCCGTCCCCATCCACGACGTGCGATCCCGAGATTCCTTCGTGCTCGCGTTGACCGCCTTTTCGTGTTGTCATTTACCGCATATCAGCTTTGGTTCTCAACTTTTCAGACTTCGTGATCAGGAGCGACCACGCGGATGAAGGAGTATAAGCTGGTGGTGTGTGGCTGCGGAGGAGTCGGCAAGAGCGCACTGGTAATAAATAGTTTTTTTCTTCTTTGGGTAAGGCCCACCAATGTGATGATTCTTGAGCACGTTCATAGGCAATCTACAGTGCGACTTATTCGTTGACTTGTTTACTTGTACACGGTAGTCAGCCTGAATAGTCAATTCGATTGCAAAGATTTGAACCTAATGCAAAACAGATCATCCTAGCCATGACAGTTGGTCAATTTTTCAAACGAAAATGCCAAATATGAGGCGAACAAGCTGCTTTTTAGAAGAAATCTGCGAGGAATTTTCGATATTTTCAGATTTATCTTTCCTTCAAGTCTTCGTTTCTGTTCTCGTTTTCTATTTTTATTTTTAGTACTTCCTATTTCTTTCTTTAAAAAATCTTCTTGTACTTCTCCTCGCTCAAATCGTGATAACAAGGTCTGCTCAGGTCCCTCTACGACCGCCTTCGTTTGCAATAAGAATTCGCTCTGCAGGACTTCCTCGGAATTCCACTGCCTTGCTTCTTTTGCATTTCAACTTCGCTTGAATTCCTGTTTTCCCGTTCAGGCACCGGAATCAGCCCTTCTTCGCATGTAAATGGCTTAACTTCCTTCCTCTCCGGTAGCCGTCCATTTCTAGCAGAAACAGAACATTTGTTTACTAATGGAACTGAAACATTTTTTCTCATTTTTTCTCCCATACCGGTCAATTGCTGTCACCACTCACGATGCTTTTCTTCTTGCTAAGTTTATCCTTGATGTGACATCCGAGAGCTCTTTGGGACAAGCGCTTACCACCGTGAAGTGTTACATTTTCTTTGATGATGACTTCAATTCGTTGTGGCGATCTTGCATAGCCTGGATTTTTGGGTGCACCGACAACAAGTGCATATAGACATGCTAAAGTAGTCCTGCAGAGCAGTCTCTATTGACCGGACTTTGTCGAAAATCCACGCACCCACTTACACACGCACCTGGTATAAATTGCCCTACGGACCATGCATTGGCATGAGAATATAACATAGTTTTGTTTAATGTTGGAGAGATTGTCTCACGATATACCTATCCATCTCAAATCTTCATTGGGCCTTTAACTACTAAGGTTAATTCAACATGCTTCGTTTTAGAATAACCTCGCTTACTTCTCTTCACTGTTATTTTCTGTTATCTTTGATGTTTGAACTCCATATTTTAATTACTCTAAATCTCCGATTGGCTGGACAAATAACGTGAACAAAATTAAACTAAGTACATATTTGTTAAAGTGTGATTGAAGTTTTGGAACCAGGTTAGGTTCCCAATGCAGCTGTTGCAATTTTGATCTATTGTATGTAGCACGAGCTCGGCGATGTCGACAGCATCCGGATAAAACCAATCAGTCGGAGTGGACTCGATTGTTCTTATTGAATCGAGCCTATACGTACTACTCGTTGATCTAAAATAGGCCTAGCACCCTAGGCACAGAGATGCCGAGTCAACATGACCTTTTTAATGTGTTATAACAAGCTAGTTCTCCCCTCTCTCACCTTCGTGTCTCCAATGAATAACTCTTGGGGAATTACTGCAATGCGAATGTACTGACAGAGATATTTTGACTTTCTCACCAAGGAACTACAACATTATGGACTACCATCAGTGCTTCTTTTGCAGACCGTCCAATTCGTGCAAGGGCTGTTCGTGAGCTCGTACGACGCGACAATAGAGGACAGCTATCGCAAGCATTTCACCGTTGACGGCGAGGACTGCCGCCTGGAGATCTTGGACACGGCCGGTACGGTTCGTGAGCTGTTCTTATTTTTGTCCGGTTTTGAATTGTCAAGCTGGAAATTACGCGGAATTTCAGGAGCAGTTCACCGGTATGCGAGACCTATACGTAAGGAATGGTCAGGGATTCATCCTGGTGTACTCCGTGAACGATCGCAGTACGCTCACCGAGCTGAAGGAGATTCGTGACGCGATCGTGCGCCTCAAGCAGAATGCAAACGTACGTCCGTGACAGTTCTATAAAATGCCTCTCATTAATGTCGCTCATTTAAGGTTCCCATGGTGGTTGTCGGCAACAAGACCGACCTGCAGAGGATAGTACCCGCCAGTGCAGGACGGGACCTGAGCAAGCAGTTCGGCTGCTCGTTCTACGAGGCCAGCGCCAAGCTCAACGAAAATGTTGCAGAGGTTGATTCTCAAAGCAGCTACCTCCCCTCCAAGGATCCTCGGACCACTTACTCGAATGTTCAGATTTTCACCGACTGCGTGCGGCAGATCAGCAGAACTGGAGGCTACACCCACACGAAAAGGACACTGCGACTGGGCAAAAAGACCTCACCAAGGGACGTGTCAGTGAAGTCGAAGACGAGAAGGAAAGGAGGATGTTGTCGGGTCATGTAGTAGTCAACGGTTTATTCTATGTATGTACATTTGCATTTATAAAACAAAAAAAGACAAGAACTAACAATGTCAAGTTCAATGGGGAGATCAATAAGGAGATCATTAAGGCATGTCAGGATGAAAAATGCTTGGATCAAGTGAAGTAGGTTGCTTTAGAAGCATAATTTACTTAAAAAGAGAAGAAAAAACATGAGATTCGGAAAATGTCAGGAAAAATCTGCTGTGAGCAGAAACTTTCTGTGCCTCAGCGTCTGTGTCGTGTGCCTTGAAGCTAGCACTGGGCCGCTAAGACAGAGAAAGTCCTACCACAATGAACTCCACACGATCGTGTGCGAGGGGCGGGATCGCGGCGCGGCTTAGCACTCAAGTTCTCTGCTGATGGCAGAAGCAGACAACTACAGCAACTGCCCCTGTGTCTCTGCCCGGGAGAGACGCGCCGCGGTCCCGCCCCTTGCACATGGCCGATTGGAGTTCCCCGTGTACGTGATTATTGGGCAAATTAAACTAATTGCGCGCATTCGATGCATCTCCATGATGAAGGATAGATCCGTCGCAGCCTTGAAGCAGGTCAGACGCACGCGTTTGCAGCTTCGCAGTAGGTGGCCGCGCGGCAGTTTCATTCAGTTTATGCATGCGTTGTGGATTGGTCTTCATGGAGAATCCTTCGCAAATGGATGCGTGCGTCTGACACGCGACTGACGCACGCATGTAGTATAAATTGCCCTAATTCCAGAAACGAGCCCTCTTATAGATGCTGAGAGAAACGGTAGACGTCAAAAGTTTCAGAATGCTGGAAAACCAATTTTTTGTGGTATAGCAATTATATTCAGGACCGAACAGTATATGAGATGCATTCGAGTTCGAATATTCGATTTCGAGTTGGTCGGAGACTTGGATGTCTCAAAAATAGAGCGGTGCCACCCCGGAGAAGATAGGAGTGGCTTTGGGGCTTCTTATTTTTTCAAATTTCCGAATTTTTAATTAGTTTTTGAGTCATCGATTAAATTAATTGAATTGTTCGGTTTTTGTTCGGTCCTAACTATACTAAAAAAGTGAGATTTTGTTGTGAGTCGGAGGAGACCCCGTTAGAGTCACTCATGTCACGTTCTCCCGGACAGGCAAACATCGTCGAAGTAAAGTTTGTGAACGTAGCTAAAGGGCACGCAGCAGATATAAATTGCCGTTAACAAGGAGTATCTAAGTCTAAAGTGAATAATAACCCGTAGGATTATTGAGCTAGTCAACAGAAGTTCCGTAGTGACCCTTCGTCACAGGTCAATGACGTCTCCCGACTCGGGGATCTCGTCCATCTTCGACAAAGTCGTCCTTCGCGGCCCACCGAGCGACGCTGTTTCGAGCGACTTCGTGCGATCCACCTGCAAGGGAGCAGTTAGGAAAAAGTTCAGCATCACGCAGGGTTTGTCTAACCTTCACGACGGGTATCGTGAACGAATGTCGCCTGCTGTCGCTGGCAACCGAGTCCTCGTCGTAATGGTCCCCAGGCTACAAGAGGATCAGTTCAGTTAAGCGCAAATCGGCTGAACAACGTCCTTACCTTGCAGCCATACTCGTTCGCCGAGGCAGAGCGATGTCGCCTGCTTTGCCGTTTGCCCGAAGAAGTCTCGAAGAACATGGCGTCGACGAACACGAACAACCTGGAAATGCTGTCTGAAAGGCGAACTCGCGCGGATCAACAGAAGCACTGACCACCAGCTCTGCACCCAAACAGCGATGATGCTGGCGATTGACAGTACCACCGCGGACGGCAGCAGAAAACCAGTTCGTCGACGAACTTCCTCAGAGAACATTCGCTCCAGGATGTTGTAGGCGAAGTACAGCAACAGTTCTAGCACTGTCCACTGAAACGTTGACAGTACTCAGATGCGATACATTTTCCTGCATGTTCTGCACTACCATCACGTAAATAAGATAATCTACAGAACTTTGCAAATTCTCGAGGGATTTTTCACAATCCTCATCTCATTCTATGAAATTATGGATGTAGCCGTGTTTAGCGAAAAACCTTGTCTCATGACCGTATGGCACCGAGCATCCGCTCTGTAATTCCCACAGGCGAAGTTCTGCGCAGTGCGTAGCGTGCGCGTCGCGGCTCTGATAGTGCTAGATCAGCGCGGCAGCCGCTCAACTGTGAAGGCGGGAAAGGCAGGAAGGAAGGAACATGGAAGACATGGGATCGCAAATATCGGTGTGAGCTCAAGTAAGCCTTAGAAAACCTTTTATGATCGGGATTTGCAGTACAAAACGCCTAACTGAAATCGGACTGAAACCCAGTGACCAGCGTCCCCAAACAGCTGAGCGCGCCCATCCGCCACAATCAGTGCCGCAACGAGCACGCTTTGCTCAGCTCGCCCCTTCGCTGATGAAATTTGCGGACTATACTTTGGCGTATGTCACCAACATCTTGACATTTTCATGATTTCATTCACTGCTTACTTCAACTACTCTAGGGTCAGTGGTAGAGGGCTCCACAACCCAAGAAATCCAGATCCAGATTTTCCTGTAGTAAGTGGCACGAGAATGCGGAAATTTTTTCAATACCTAAACTCAGGTCTCCCAGCTCTTCAAGCAAGACGAGTAAAGAAATTTTCCTCTAGAAGTTCCTGAGAAATTTTTGGTAACACTCTCGAAAAAAGAATAAAAAATCACTAGAAAACAAGAGGAATAAATAGTAGTACTTCAACAAGCCATTCCACACTCATGTTTTCTCGAATGAATTTTCAAATGCAACGTTTTAGACCAAATAAAAAAAACAGAGCTTGAGTCTTGATCCAAACAAGCTGAAAATGAAATTCAGCGATGTCACGAAGGACGAGCACGGTTGAACGACGCATATTTGTGCAATAGCTCAAAACGGTCTTCTTTTGTAGGCGTCATGTACTAATTTTCATGAAGATTTGGGTTATTCCTCGTAATTGGTGAACTGATAGAAATCCTAAATAAATGACCGAAAATAGTAATTACAAGTCATAAACCGTAATACGTACGCACATCCTTGGATATGACACTCGAGTAAAAGTTCGTTTAACACCTTATATGATGACATTCATAGACTGTGGTCCAGATTGAGAAGTTAAGCGGCTACGATTTCAAATGATGGGAACGCTTTCATTATTGCACAAGAATTGTAGGCCGCTACGGAATAAAGCGCTACGTACCTGCCAAAGAACGTGGACCACGTACAAGTAGGGTTTCCGATAGTGCCATACCGTCAAAGTGAAAACTGAAAGAAAAACCTATTATTCGAAAAAATCCAAATTTCAAGAAAAAATTCAAAAAAAAAACAAAATTCAAAAAACCTATTACCCTATTATTCAGGTAAAATTATAAAAAGAAGTGAGTAAAACTACAAGTAGTAGAGGTCCGCGAAAAATTCCGATTCACAGACCTTGCGGTCAGAAAGGGGAGGCGTAAAATTGAAAAGGAACGCACTGATAACTGGCAGGGATATGGCCAGGAACACAGCGAACGCGAGCGCGATGGCAGTCCCTTCGCCCTCCATCTCTCGCGTGTAGAACAACCGGCCATCGCTCACGTAGAAGTCGACGGCGATCAGGGTGCACAGTCCTGAAGCAGCACTGCTGGTGCCGAAACCATGATAGAGCGACGTTTACAGTGTAGAAAAAGTAGGAGAATTTATTTAATTAACGAGGAAAGAGTATAACGAGAGTAGTAGAAGCGTTGTCTGCTATTTCTTCCCACTAACAAGAAGAAGGAGGCGATCCATGGATTAGATGGTTTTGCGTGTTTTCTTATATTATTCCAGGGACTCCACTGCCAAAACGCAGCTGGGCTTTGGCTATGATGGTGAAAAACGTGGGCCAGTGAAGCCTCCCCCCTTCCCAGGACGGGAACCCTAATAACATGGATGCGGTGCCCTCGTAGAGCCTGCTTTGCTCATAGATTATTCCCACACCAAAATCTTTTCCCATATAAGATATACCTGTCACCGCAAGCCCACTCTTCCTTCACTATATATCAATGCTCATACGCGTCGGTCGTGGACAAACGGTGTGGGGGAAAATGTGAAATTTTTGTCGAAAAAGGTTTTCTGACAACTGGAGCGAAAGAATGAGAAAGTCTTTGGAATGGAGAAAATCACGAAATACACAGCATAATCCATCATATCAAACATTTAAAACGAGAGCGATAAGGGAATCAAGACGCCAGTGCAACGACCGCCACTGCTTTCATCGACGTACCATCTGCTAGCTTGCCATTCAGATAAATTCAAAGTACAATTAATTCCAAATGGCAAGGTGAATGCGGACTAGTGTTGGATAAAGAGTATCAGAGAACATGATGAAAGCGTTATCGCTCGAGGAAAGCAGCAGGCAGCAAGAATGCCACACCGCGCCAAGTTGCTACTGGTCCCTATTCACCTGGCCGTTTGGAGTTCGCTGTATATGCATTCGTTCGGAGCTAAAGCGAACCAAGCTTCTATCCTACCGGAACAAATTTACCCATCGTTAACAAGGGCGTCAACACGTTTGCCCTAGGTAACCCCAATGACGCATCCAGGGTCTGGTGCTATATTCGTCTGGGGGTATGAAGCTCTGAGACACTCAGCAAGTGCTACACATTTTTTAATTATAAAAAGAAAGACGCGAGACAAAAAAAAAACGTGTTCCAACCGATCACGACGAGTTCGGCGACGCAGATGAGCGGAACGGCGTCATGAAGCGACACACAACCGATGCAGCAACGGTGCCGCGAGCACGGCGCGACCATAAACACGTTCATCGCCGCCTGAATTGAAGCGACATTTCTCTCAGGAACGGACCGCCAGGGAAAATAAACTGGGGACGGCCAAAATATTCTATGATTGTCTGCAGCTGAAGCAGAGAAAATACTCATGTCAGCTGTTGTTGTTGTTAAGGTTTTCCAGTGAAAACGCAGAAATGTTTGGAGATATGTAAATCAGATCACTTCATAAATGTGATCCTAAAATCGGACAGCTAATCCATGTGATGCATTAAAAACTGGGGGCCCGAAATCAGCTAGATAGTTGGCAGCTTTATGATTAAAGGAGCTCGTCACTATTTTGGACAAGCCAGCGTGTCTGTCTGGAAGTCTGCAAATATAGGAATCCTTAATTACTCGCAGATGCAATAAGAAATGTGCAAGATTCCAAGAAAAATACAGGCTGGTCTACATAATGTGGTCTAGAACTCACGACGTAGCAGAAACAAGACATACATATGGTGCGGCGTAGGGTTACAGGATAATTCTCTGAATCAGAAGTCTAGAAATCTTCCAGGTGAAACGTATGTTCTTCTGATTTCTTAATTATCCAGTCGAGTATTGTGCAAAGGAACTGATATGAGGAAGTATGAGGGTAAAGTAACAAATGTGGGATTTCCATGCGAGTAATTCGAAATGGGATATTTCTCTGAATAACTATGTAGTAAGTTGAATATTTAATTCACGGCCGCAAGATTTCATTTTTGTGAGTTCAGCTATTCCTGCTTCTCCTGTTCGCTTACAATTGTCACTTTCGAGATGAATATCTCTACAATTGCCTTGTACAACCGACTTAATATAGCCCTATATATGTAGTTCGTAAAGTTTCAGTCTACAAGCTGCTAAAATTTCAAAAAAAGTCAAAATTTTCACCATCTCCATTTCCGTCCATTTTTCTCCATGAACTTCTTATAGTGAGGAATGAGGTTTTCCTTCGAGTTCCCAGAAGCGAGAATCGACTCAAGCCTCTCATTCTAATTGTTTCTCGATTTAGGGAAACGATAATGAAATTCCCTCAGGACAGCACGAAAAAAAAAACTGGAGTCTCGCTATTTTAAGCGAGCAGACGACCCAAATTTCAAAAGAGAAGTCAAAAATATCAATCTCGATATCCGAGAATAAATAATGATACGCCAAAAAAAAACACTGAGAATTTGGAAATAAGAACGAGCTAATGCTAGATTTTCATTTTGGTGAAGTAACTCGAAAAATTTCAGGACCCTCATTCCCGCCTATGCTCTAGAAGGGAGCGTCAGCAAGTGCTGTCGACATGCACGTGTTTCTTTGATCATTCGCGGGTTGTCCTATTGCTTTGAGAATTCGCGGTTGGAATCGGAGAAGTACATTCATCAAAAGCCAATTCAAGCACATTCTCAAAGGAATAGAACGGTTGAGTGGGTATTGATACCATGTATAAAAGAAGAGAAAATTCGGTCCACCAGGAAATACATTCGCACACTGAATGCGAAGAAAACACGCCGCTTCTCAAATACCTACAGGGTCTGTGCTATGTATTTGAATCTTCTGGAGCAGGAACGCTCCAGCCGTCTAAAGGTAGTGTTGTCGCACGGTGAAGCGAATTTGATACATGAAACCGTTCTTCGTTATACCTGACCAAAGAGATTTTTGTGGTTTCGTCTCTGAAGGTCAAAAACAGAAAAATCCGAGACAGCCCCGAAAACCTTATCGAGGCTCACATTAGGCTTCTCAACGGATTAAAAAAACATCTATCTGGCTTCTGAAAAGCCTGCAATTGCGAGCCTTCAACGGACCATTGCGCCTATTTTTGAGAGAGCTTAAAAAATAAGAAGCTGGCAGTTTAATCAGTGTTGCCCGATGATATTGAAGTCTTACGTGATTTTATCGCTTCAGATCATTTGACCAAGGGTAAGGAATCAAGACACAAAGAGAAGAATCCATAGTATGTCTCACCAGAAGCATATGTAGACGTGAAGGCATTAGAAAAAGAGAAAGCAAGAAAGCGCGAGAAGTAGTGCCGCATTTGGAGAAACGGACGAGGAATGCAGATAACAGGCACAAATATTCAACTATAGCCGTTTTTGGAATGGGCGCTAAAACTAAGTGCAATATGGGCGAGGAAGGTTCAAAGCACTGCCATGAATTTGAAAAAAAATGGGCAGGCTATCTACGTAATTTGACCTTGCTATTTTGTTAACAGCTTGGGTTTTTGAACTAGAAAGCATCACGACTGAAGGGATGACCGCGGACAAAGCGCACTCATTTCAGAGATGGACCCAGCGAGGAGGAAGAAATCACTTCGCCGATTGGACCACAGCTCAAAAATAGATCCGAAATCCATTAGTTGGATCGGATGGTAATTCGTTCTGTGCCGATCCGGCCAAAATGCAAAGGACGTTGGCATTTGTGCCACCGCGGGGGCGGAAGCTGAGGTACGGAAAAAGAGCCGAAGGTCATACCTTACTGAGATTCTGGACCGACAGACGGAGTGAGTCCCAGGCGCTGCTTGCAAGGGAAATCCGAGACTGCGACCGAGGCAGCGGCAGCTGTAATTGGCGTCGCTGCTAATTATTTCAGAGAAACAAGAATTGAGACACACTGCTTGTTTCGCCGATTCCTGTTCCTAACAACGGCCTGTGGTACTAAATAATCAGGGTTGTGCAGTAATTTCCCGCCTTCAAAAGGAGCATCACAGCTTCACTGTTCAGGGCCGAGAGGGATTTTGGCAGGGCAAGAAGATTTTAGCAACATGGTATAGCTTATCTTAAGAGTCACACACGTTGCTAGGAGCAGGAACCAGACGTAGCTAAACCTGTGCCATGGTTTCAAAGGAAGGAGAAAACCCACAAAGTTTCCTGTATTGTTGCCGCAGAGATCACCGTTGGTCCCAGGTGCTGTTCGCACAGACACGGAAGACGACCTGTAAATTTTCAACATTACAACAGCAGTAATATACGTATTCATCAGAGTGCAAAGAGACTTATCCATTAAAACACAAGCGAATTGGATCTCTAGTCACATCGCCAGTCGATCATTTTTGCATTATAGAATACCGCTCATGTGGTCTACCGCGCCGCAGCACTTACGTGGAGCGGCTTACCAACCGGGTGCTGTGGTTGTCGGACGTTGCAAGCACTGATGTTTTGCTTATGGTCGCTGCTCTCAGCCATAATGATGCGCGGCGATTACGATTACACCACCTTCCATGGAAATTTTTAAGTTCATGTTCTGCATTTTGAGAATTTTAGAAAGAAAAAAGGAAAACATATGCATTAAAAGTTAATTATTTCTTATGCCACCGAGGAAAAGAAAAAAGAAGAAAGAAGATGAGGGAAGAAGAAGAAGAAGAAGAAGATCGAAGAAAAGAAGAAACAGTGAAACATAGCGGACGTTTCTTTGTCCGCACTGACTCTGCTAATGCAGCAAAAACTACTTTTAACTTGCGTCGGGTTAACAAGTCGTTCTCCCCTTCCTGAGAGGAAGTGAAAAACTCCCCCCCCCCCCCCTCCTGAGATCCAGAAACGTAGCGAAGTTGAAAACTAATGCAGTGCATCGACCTGGCAGCACTATCTTATTCGGAGATCTATCCTTTTGAGAGTGCTGACACACATACCTCACTCGGATTGAAGGCCTCACTAAAACTTCTAATAGAAGTCATTTCTTAGAGACCAGCACATGGAGATGAGGAGCAACTCGAAAGGGAGCTTCAGCAACTCATACCTTCATACCTAGTGCTTGTACCAAATTAGCTCACAAACTGCACATTGAGCACTTTTTGAAATTGTTTCTGGAGCTGGAACTTTAGGAGTTTAAGGTGTCGCGTCGCCTCAGAGAAGAAATGAAATCACGTTTATGAGAATGAGCAGAAGGCCCACGTCACCAGCAATCGAGCAGCAGCCGCAGGCTGCAAGGATTAAGTGTCCGCTGGTGATTTAATTAGCGAGAGATTGAACGGACAAAAAAGACTGAAGATGAAACGTGACTGCATTAGAAGGCACTGCGATAGCTTGCGGAAGAGTTGCAGGAAATGACTGGGATTCCGTGAAAAATGACAGCTGCCAGAAACTGACTGCCAAAGCTGGCCATTTTTTGAAAAATGTTTGGAGGAGCTTGGTCCTTGAGTAGCTTCATAAAAAATACTTTCAAGGAAAAGTTTAAATTCTGATCGAAAACGAAGGAGGTGATTCCGAAGGAAGAAGGATGTACCTCCATAATGAAAATAAAGACGAGAAGTGATGTACTTCTGAGGAGGGACACTGCCTTCATTATAAGTTTGGGGGATGATTTCCCTTGAAGCCTTTCCTCATGAACTCCTTCTCCCACGGAAAATTCGCATAGGCCAGCAAACGTTTACGAAACACGTACTGCAGTTCTACTCCTCCTGACAATACGGCTCAGAATGAGCGCCTGCAATTTACTTAAATGTACGCAGAGTTCGATAACCAACGAACCTTGTTCTGAGGTCCACAAATTCATCAAATAATTCCCTGAGCTGTTTCCGAACTACCATTCGTCTGGAAAGTTTTTGGCACAGGGCCACTTCAATGTGTGCAATCACGACCATCGCCTATAGTCGGCATACGCCTTAGTTCGTCAAACTGACAATGAAATATCAACCTTCTTTACCTTCTCTCAGAGACCTATCACCATAACTATCCGAACGATTCAGCCATATCCATAAAACACGGCCCACAATTCCCACGAAAATAGATGTGACGGGCAATTAATCCGTCGGCGACGGGTTAATCGCTAAAAACCGTCGGGAGGTGATAACTTCTTTTGAAAAGATATTTATGAATATCTGAGCACAATGCCAGGGTCCCCACCGCACACGTAGAATGGAAAAATTTTGAGAGTGCAATGATGAGCGAAGTGAAGTAGTTGCTGGGAAAACTGAAAAAAAATCGAAAGATTGGAAGCTACGGAAAGTGGATGCCGCCAGAGGTACCGAAAGGGCAGAATGATGAATTAAACATCTTGGTACTACATATTCGAAGAACGCCTATTCTGAGGAGTTTTTCCTAGATTACCACATGCTGCCGGCTCCCCTTTATGCCTCGATGTACAACGAATCCAGAAAAGCGCACTGCACTAGTTTGACGAATAGACATGTGTACTTGCACGATTTGTGGTGGCGTTGTTCCAGTGTGTCACACATGGCAGCAAACTCTTGAAATAAAAACAGTAATGACATAGTGCGTATAGCAAGTATAGAAGGACCCCGAAATGTTGATATCCTAGTCTCACGTGAACTTTCTAGAAAATCTATGGTCGCAAATCAATTCATCATACGTGAGAACCCCATTCACAAGATTATTACTCATGAAAGCTACTGGGACCACTATATTGCTCACTTGCGGTCATGACGTCATCGTAGTTTGGGTAAGCATGATGGCGGCCCTGTTTAACACACTGGTCGAGAAACCAGCACATATTGGCCATTCATCTGCATTATTAGGAGATAATTCAAACAGAACTGGAAATCGGGCAACAGCAAAAGGGTTCATGGTTGGTACAAGCAGGAGCGAGCGCCGTCAGGAACAACTTCTTGCAGATTGTTGTAGGACGGAATTATTCGGAATTTAGTTCGGAATTTTCTGTGCATTTCTACGTCTGCAGTAATTGTCCTCGAGTTCTTACACCACAACGAAAATGGTTAAAGAGGCTACATTGGGCGAGCAGTCATGTCACAGTTGCTATGCGAAACTGAGTTCGATGCAAATGTTGGCTGACACTAAGAATCCAGAAGACTTCAGGCACACTTAATGAAGCTGCCTTACAGAATCCGCTCTCTCAGCTGAATCAGTGAGCCAAAACTGAAAAAGTGTTCGATAATGGAACAATGGTTGCATTTTGTTGGAAACCCTTGCAACATCGGCCTGCTCCGCTGCATCTCTTGAGATCCTAAAAACTGTGTCCCACTTCTGTGGTATTATACAATTACCATTCCTGTGCCAATTTGTTTTGTAAGGACATCTGTCAAACTGTTGCTTTCACGAGAAGGGGAGACATAAGAATTCCTTCATCAGAAAAATCTGTCATTATTGCATATTATTAGGTGCCGAAAAGCAATTGGTTTTCATGAGTAGATGTTAATAATCCTGAGTAATCAAATGCATTTAGTAGTTCTAGAAGGGCATGAAGCGGCTAGATGCGAAATTTCCAATATCAAAGTCTAATTTTAGAGAAGGGAAGGGAGAGAGAGGAACAAACAGGGAAGGAGATGGGTTCAGCCTATTAGTGCAGCAGCATTCACGGGCGCAAATAAAACAAAAAAAAACCTTCCCAGAGGAAGCAAACTAAAAAAGAAGTGAAGCAAAACGAGGATTGCATATGTTTGAGGGAAAGATTTCTATACTTGCTAGACAAGACTAGGTTTTCGCGTAGATGGAATGTCACAGGGATACAACTTTTGCCGAAGTCTTTGCGAAGGAGATGGAGCGGCGTAGAAACAGAAGAAGAGGGCTCCTGACACACGACCTCGGCTTAGAGAACTAGGAAAATATTTGAAAAACTACGTCGGAACGGCTTGCAACGAGGACGAATCTGTTTGGCAGTTCTCATTCAGAAAAATTTAATCCCATGCCAGACAGGGGTTTTATAAAAATCTGCTGTTCCATAACCAAGGATTTTTGCTATTTTTAGCACACTCAAGAGCCGAGAAAACGAGGTTTGATGAAGTGATTGCGAAGTAAAAGCTTATAAATTTCAAGGAAAAGAATGCTGCAGGAATTTCTAGGAATTTATATAGGAGGATTAGTATAAAGACGCAGAGTTATGCCGAAATCAACTCTTTTCATTGCTCCTACAGGAACTAGCCATTGTTTCACTTTTTCAGAAATATGATTGCTCACAGATTCATATTTGATGGAACTATCATAACTATAAACGAGAGACTGCAAGGAAGAAAAAACTCACTTATTGCTAGAAATAGAAATTGAAGCAAACAAATACTACTTTAGTAGTGAAAGATGAGCGAAATTTGCATGCCCTCTTAGGGAATTTATTCCAGACGAAATAACAGAAATTACCCAACACTGACTCAAGCTAGACGTGATATTCAAGCAGAATCCTCTACATTGTAGCGGAGTTCTGCTCGATAGCACATTTTCCGGAGACGTCCCTGCATTTTCATTTCTTTATTTATTTGTTCAGCTAAGGCACCACCAAGTGTGCCCTCAGGAGCTATTTTTGGAACCCAAAGTCCGACAGAAATGAAGAAACAATGCAGAACTCAAAGCTTAACAAATATAACTTTTCATACGGAAGTCCCTCTATTTCCCTGTCGGTTTCTGTAGAAACTTTAGGAACTCTGCCAAGATATGCATTTTTCCTGCTCGACTTCTCTACCTGAGCAGGATCACTGCGAATGTACCTCACTAACAGAAATTCCCAACAGACTTCTCGGCGGACAAAGATGGTCGCTTTCTGGAAACCCAGTCTTCCAGAAATAACCGCACAATCCTTCAATTTAGCTGCTATCAGTTCTCGAGCAAGTTTGTAATCCAATCCATTTCAATCCGGCTACTGCACTCGTAATTGACATCTGAGCTGATGGGGGAAAACGACTCTTCAGATTAAAAACACATGGAAACTTCCCTAAAAGGTGAACCTCACGTTGCGCAGGGTTTGCTAGCGTCATTCTACTGCGAAAATCAACATTTGAGTTTCAAAAGCGAAAATGAATCAAGTCTCTACTTACGTTTCACACGAGTCGATCTTTTCTGGAATTTCGCCAAATAAAGGGAATGCGAATCTAACAGTCGGAGTCATTGCTGTGTTCTCAGGATCAGTGCAAGTGGGAGAAATAGACTATCTCCAGCAATGCTTAGGAGCCAGCTCTTGTTTTTTATACCATAAATAATGAAGTGTTTGCTCTGTCTCAGACAATTTTTCGGAAGGACCGCAGCAGAAAACCGGAAGAACCGACAGGTGACCTGCGGTCCTTCCGAATAGCTGCTGCGGTTCTTCCGAATAACTGCTGCGGTTCTTCCAAACAGCTGCTGCGGTCCTTCCGAATAGCTGCTCCGGTCCTTCCGAATAACTGCTGCGGTCTTTCCGAATAGCTGCTGCGGTCCTTCCGAATGGGTACGGGGATGTGCCTACTAGTTCCTGAGAAGCGTGTTACGAAACCAGTTCACTCCCGTGGGATCACCACGCGGCGATACCCACAAGCAAAAATGAGAGCCTCGCTGAGGGTCATGGCTTTACGGTCAGATCTACTCATAAAGCCAATCTCCAACCCGAAGTACGATTCCACTAAATTTTTGTTGGTCGCCACAAAACTGGGCTCCGTACATGAGAAGGGTTTGATAACGCTCATTCTCTCTCCTGCGTTCTGCTGCGGTCCTTCCGAGAATTTTTATCTCTGTTTCTCTCGCTTCTTAACCACATGAGCGCGATCTCTTTCTGCTGCGGTCCTTCCGACGTTTTGTCTGAGGTTACGGTCCCCCTGGGCGAAATAAAATTCAGCGAAGCGCTGGGAACATAGCTCAAGGCTCATATCTCACCCACAAAGAAAACCACACGAGCAGCTGCTCAGCTTTTGGTGAAGTTAACATTGCAAACCACTGTCCGAGCTTGAAGCTTATGAGGATACCAATCATGCTGAGGTGAGGGCAGGTTAGAGAGGCTATGAGCAGGGTAATAGGGACTTTAGGCTCTGCATGATAATTGGGGTGGGGCGACATGAAAAATGGCATGAAATGGAGAACAGACCATTTAAATGGCGGTGTCAGTGAAGGCGAAAAGTTGACAAACGGTCACGATATCCTGCTCTATCATAACGTTTGCAGAAGGAAGAAAAAAAGGGTGCAGGCTTAACCATGAAAAGTGGCACATACGAACGAGGGGCAGCGATCAACACGCATATGATTTGATTCAGTTTCGTGGCGTTAAATAAGATATAAGTGAAATTATTGGCAAATAGTAACAGGTACTGCTAATAATAAGCAGTACCTGGTAAATCAAAACGTAAGGAACAACACAAGCGTTTTTACGAATACGAAAATCTTGGCAATGTCTCCGGTCTGAATCCCCATATAGGATCTCCAGAACTGCGCTACAGATAGTGCATACAGCACCTCTCCAGGTCAGCTTATGCTCCCTCTTTGAAAAAGTCTTGAATCTTAGGTGATTCATGCGGCTACAGAGTGCCATTCAAAAGCATGAGGTTGTTGGCGTCTTCAGGGTAACCCATACTTGGAAATGAGGAGGGATCTTGCGTACGAATATCGCAGCATCGGCAATTTCAAGCCTTAGAATTGGTCAAAAAAGCAAGTACACGACCTCGTAAAGCGGAAATTTGAAACATGTCTGCATGTGCAGCGAAAATGGTCGCTCGAGTTGCAACGGTGTCATTGTGGGGCACAGATCTTCCACATCAAGTAAACAGTTGTCAAATAAGATGTTCATGTCAGCATTGAGCCACAAGCATTCACATGCTCTACATATTCTAACGATGTGTATTAAGATAATATCTACTCGTTGACAAATATTTTCATGGCTTCCCATGAAATGTCGTTACACTTAAAGTGTCTACCAAGAGACACCTCCTCCGTTGAGTGCTTCCTATCCGGTTCGACCAGTCCAGCATGTGGTCCCGCGCGGTAGCAATTTTGCCTTCCCATGTAAAAACCAAGATTTTTCGTCGGAGTTATCCTTTCTTTCGTAGTTCTCGAAAGTTGCTTCCATCTCGGTTGTCTACCGATTTGTCGTGGTTAGAATTTTTTGAAGTTCATTGTTTTTTAGCTGTTCTAGTACAAAAAATCTAATGAATGAGTTTGAGGGAAGGTCTGCCTCGTCCTCTGCGTGTGTGAGACTCTAACGTCTCTGTTACTACGCTACTACGAAAGAATTAGTCAACTGTGGACATTTCACAAAGATTTGACACTGAATGGATAGTGCACGGCCGGTCGTGCACGTGATCGCGGATGTATCAAGAATTTAATTTTTCGACCTTCACGATTTCAAACATTACCCTGGCACATCCATATTCGGGAGCTTCATACGCAGAAGGTGCAGCTTCCGGCAAATGAAAGAGTGGATTAAAGTAATTTCATGGCTCAGGTCTAGGATGAGCACTTTGAGGACACCTAGTGAGGGTGATAAATTGTGCGAAACTGAGTAATAAACGATATTTCCAGCAAACTGGTACATCAATACTGTTTCACGACTGTTATAACCACAACGGCCTTCCAGAGGCCACCAATCCTGAACACATCGTTTGAACTCGAGTTCTCCGAACACATCTAGAGGATATCGATAAGGTTGCGCGGCTTCGTGGACGGCATGGATTAAGTAAACAAGTAAACAACGGAGTAATTTGTAAAAAAAATAAATGAACCGGTGGGTAAGAAATATAAATGGATTCTAACAGTGTAGCCAGATTTAATCAGAGTAGTGAATACGTTGTACGTTGGCGAAATCACCAGCTGATGGAGGTGGTGATCAGCCGACCTTAAACGGCAAATTCCAGAATAATTCTTGATATTTTTAAATGGGAAGACTTCCCAGAAGGTGTTGATCCCAAAGATATGCATGATTCTGCACAGACATGCCAAAAACTCTTCCTTGAGGTTCAAAAAGAAAAGAATTCAGCTCGGAACTCGACAATCGTCCATTTAACTATTACTACTTCTTTATTTATCTATTTATTTGATTAACTACTCATTCATTTACTTTCTGCTAACTTTACCTTTCCAATGGAACGTGGAAGGTGACGCACGTCATGAAAAGAAAAACTCTACCTAGATAAAAAAAACAACAGAAAAAAGAAGTGAAAAAGAGCAGAGCTAACAAAACAAGAGTGGCAGCAGTGGAAACAATCCGAGAATAAAATTTAGGGAGAAATTGAACAAAAATATCACAAATGGAAGAGAATGCTGGACGCTTTTTTCAGTGGATAAGCCCTTTCATGGATTCAATTAGGGATGGTATGCGTAGAAAAGAGAATGACATAATGTTGTTCATCTTGGAACAACGAAGATCTCACCGGAGCAAAAACCTTCATCCTAGAGGAATTCATAGAATATGAAGCGCACACAAATTCCAGTTTTGACAGCGTTAAAGGTCAAGCGAAAGATGAGTTCACACAAAAACATTTGAAAAAAAAAACTTGTCCACCTAAAAAAGAGACCCGAGGGGTTTGAGTGTTCTAAACAGCAGCTTCTTTGTAATTTTTTGCTTTGTCCAGAACAGATGCAGCTTTTGCCCAGCTGGGATCGAAAAAAGGCAGTCCAATATTTACACGTCGGATGTCTGTGAACTTTGTCACTATTTTGAGCGTATTTGAACCGACTTTGCCGACAGAGACTCGGAGGGAACGAAGACTCCATTCACAGATTCCATTTTGCATAGATGTGAGCCGCAAACGAGAGTTTTATAAATTTCAGTTTATTGGCTAATGCTTCGGCGTCCTCGCCTTCGTCAAAGCCTAGAAGAGTCAAGACAATTCATGAAAATACTTGGACAAAAACCATAAGTCAACCGCAGTGGCTCACAACTATACGTAGTAGAATCTGTCATAATGACGAGTTTCAAAGACACTCGGACATATGTAGGATTTAATACCCTCTATTCACAGTTTTGAAGATTCTAGACTCGCAATTAGCTCGAGCTAAAATGTCTGTTCTCGATTTGCACTTGAGCTCCGCACTCGTCGGCAGCACAGTTTCAGAAATAATTTTTTGTTACAAAATGTTACTCGATCAATATGCTCTAACCTTCCCACTCTCTCGCAGTTCGCGGTTTATTTGTCCATACAGCGCCATTCAGACAACCCCAACCCTTCCTCCTGACAGACTTATTTCAAGCGAAGTAGTTGGAGGGCTTCGCTAGAAAAAATGGACACCCAGATGGTACCGCAATAATAAACAAGATGTTGATGACAAATCTCTTCTTTTCGCTCAGATCTGGTATCTCGCAAGTTAGGTAGGTTAGCTAATAAGTAAGTATAATATTGAGCTTGCATACTTATGCCCAGAATCTACCACATAAACTCCATCCGTGACCTAGTACAAACCAGCAAAAGACAGTGCTACCTGCAGTCTCCATTCATCCTGCTATTGGCCAAAAAAATAAACTCTGCAGCTTTTCTGTGATACCGTTTTCTTCCCTACATAGGCAAATTTGTTCTGGTTATGCGCTTCTCCACACGGAAATTGTCATCCACGGGGATGGAGCGAAATCTCCATACCTACCGTACCTTCCCGAAATAACTCCCACTCACTAGAACTCGCGTCAACATCCGGGCGACTCCGCTCACAGCTCGGCAGCGGCTAAACTCAATACTGGCATTTTCTCTTAAGCACCACCTCAACCTCAAAGAAAAGAGCGTGTCCTTGAGCGATTCACTTCAGAAAAAGGCAACTTCGAGCCATTCAATCCTAGGAAATCCAATCGTGGAATTGAATTCTCTCCAAAACAGTGTGAGCTCCACCTTTACCTTCCAAAATTGCGCTTGAAGCCAGCTTAACGAGACTTCTTCATAGATTTTTTCTCATGAGCAAATATCTCCATGTCCATGAGAAAAAATCTATGAAGAAGTCTC
>KN726252.1:28919-41536 GCA_000816745.1 Ancylostoma duodenale
CCCAAATTAGAACATCTACATTAGAAAAGAGTGATTTAGCAAGTCTATCACAAAAAACAGTGGTAAAATTACATTTACACGAGCGAAAATAGCTATGGTAGCGCGATTTCTGTGTTTGTTGGCAAAAATTTTGACTACTGCCAAAATCAATGCTGACAAAAAACCTAAGGGTATCCTACCTATTTTCCAAATTTTTTGGAGATTTTTCTAGGTTCTATAGTAGAAGTCTTCTACTAACTCCCACAGAAAATTGGGATCTTTTCGCAAACAGATAGAGAACTGGTGCGGGGAAAAATACCTCCACTACCTGCGCGCCAGAGACCACATCTCACCTTGACTTTCCGAAGCCTGTGTTCCTAAGAGAGGAGCGAACGTTCATATCAAAAATGATATTTATGCGCACAACTTGGTCATAAACAAAAAATGACCATTAGTTTTTCAAAGTTGCTCTTCCGTATGTTTTTAGCGAGCGATTATGCTTGTCCAAAGACTTTTGCCGCACCCTATAATTTTGATACGCACTGTATATTTAGAATACCTATGATGAAACTTCACAATATCCAAACATCTTTAGACGATTCGAAAACAATTTGGGCACATGTCAATACAAATTTAAGCAACGAAGGAAACAGGAATAAATACTTATAAGCGAAAAGAATTGATATTGCATGTGTGGGGTTGCAATCAGAATTCGGCAAAGACTTGACTCAAGGCAAGCGGGACTTCGTAGAAGATGAGGTGAGCAAAGCTTACTTCGTAGCTGGGACTTGGACCTTTAGGGAAACCGCGCACTCCTCTGCATATATGAGCAAAGAAGGCAGATTGATCCGAAGAATTCTTCGTCCATGAGCTCTACTAATTCCGATTGAAATAAGCATAGAGTCGAAATTTTTTAAAAATTACTTAAAAAAAGTACCTAGCGGTACCCATGGCATCGTTTGTACTGGACGGATCCTGCTAAAATTTTGCAACAAGAATCAGCACAGTACTCTTCCTCCAATTCTCGAAGGAAATTGGAATTAATTGATTTTGGCAGGAGTTTATGGGGCTATCATGCGCGACACCTGCAGACAGCACTGCTTCCAGCGCTTGTAAAAAGACAGATTCTGCACGGATCTTTCTGCAAATAGGAATGTAATTGCAGATGGCAACGTACTACTTATGTCTCGGAAAGAATTGGATTTCATTGCATTTGATAAGAGTTACAACTGAAAAACCTAGCAGTACCCACAGCACCGCTGGTACTGTATGGATCCTGTTCAAACTTTGTAGTAAGATTAAAGATTACGAGTGCAACTCTACTGCCAACTGCCAGAGGAAATTGGATTTTTTTTCTGATTTTGAAAGGAGATATTGCACAGGAATTCTCCTAACCCTGAATTTACCCTAAAACTTAAGGTTCAGCACCGGTCCAAAGAATTTTCGTCAAACAACTTTCTCTAAAATCAAATATTTCCAACTATATTGAAGCGGTTAGCTAGAGGAGAGGCTGCTCGTTCCAGTGAGTAAGAAAATTGCCTTGTTTGTTTAGTTGCAGCGGAAAAAATAGCTAAAAAACGGTCTTCAGCACCACTTCGACACAATTTCTTCAGATAACTTCTTCCAAAATCAATTATTTCCAATTCTATTCACACTGCTGTTCTCAGGAACAATCGCCCTATCAAATTAATGGCAAAACCTCCAAGATCTCCATCTCTTCTTGAATTTTAGCTGAAACTTTAGAAAATTGTTTGATAGTGCCAGCGTGTTAACGTGCTCCGCCGCCACTTTACATGTTAACTCTTGTTAGCTCGTGCTCGTGAATTGAATGAAACCAGCGTTCTTCATACAAACTTGTTCTAACTTGTTTACAATGGGAGCTTCGTAGATTCTTGGCCAGGTCAAAGGGAACTTCGTAATTTTTTCTGCTCGAGTTAAGCTTGTGCCGAACTCTGGTTGCAATTTGTATTGACATGTGCTTAAATTGTTTTCGAATCGTCTAAAAATGTTTGGACATTGTGAAATTTCATCATATGTATTCTAACTATGCATACTCAGATGGTATTGTTATAGTAACACATAATTACCTGTGGTCGGCTGTTCCTGACAGCATCAATAGCAAACTGGTAATTGACCCTCACATATGCACACCAGTGGTCACGCATAACCTGTAAAAGTTTACTTTAGGTGACGTGATTGATGTACAGGTAAACGGACGAGTTTTTAATCTTCTGTTCAACTGAGTCACGCATTCACTTTCAGTAAGAATCTTACATCCTCTTCTCAGTAACTGAGAGTCGAAAAGTACAGGGTGAGCCAAAAATACAGTAAAAACGCTAGCTTCTCCTCTTGAGAAAATTGTTTTACCTTGAAGTTGAACTCAGCTGGGATGTCTTTCCGCAACCTTTTACCGGGACAGTGCTCTCACAAGTCATGTTTGATTCAGGACTCGAGCAAAAATATACTTTAGGTCTTATTGGATTCACTGAGTGACCACCCATTTGCTTAGGTCTCAATCAGCAGGGTTACTAGGCTGCGACGATACCCGAGACCAGGGCTTCTTCATAACCTTTCCGGAATTCGGATTAGTTGGGAAAGCACTAGAAAATTTTTTTGGATTAGTTGAACTACAACCACTTGCGCGCCGCCGGCAATGACTTCATTCAGCATCTCGGGTCCTTTGTCGGAGCTGACAGCGAATATTCCGAAGAGAAGGGTTGCCTTGTGTTAAATATGACCTAGTAAACACAAATCCTACAACTATGCTTCAAATTGCATATGAATTCTTTTTTGTGTACACGTTCTGTGTTAGGTATTTACGGCCCACCCTGTAATGCGAGAAATGCGTAAGTCTTATGAATATCAAATCACAGGATTGTTTTTATATTACATGTTCATCAACCTCTGGCGAGTCGTAATCTACCACAATGTACTCTGGTAGATTATGCAAGGCTGGCCACAGTAGACCATTACTAATACCACCATAGTAAACGTTGTAATCTTCTTCTTGTACAACGACAGGATTTAATTTGTAATTGCCTCTGTTGTAATTGTTGAGTACACCAAGAAGCGACATCTCCTCCCTGCAACAATGCGACAATCAAAGTAGTTGAAAAAACAAAGGGTTCACTAGTCCACACTAGCGTAAAAAAGTACAGAACACCTTGCTTTCCGCTGTTCAGCATTCGACTCTTTCTCAGGCTTGTCATCGTCTGCGAGTACATGGAAAAACACCTTAACTAGTTGTTTTTTTTTGTGTAAAACAGTTGCATCAAACAAAAATCCCAAAACGAAGGCAGGGGCAATGTATCATTTCGCTTCGTGAGTTGTAGATATCAACAGACTCTAGACCTCCTCGTCACGCTGATTCCAATAATGTACGTCAAAACGCATAAAAGTAACAAAAAGCCCGTTTTCGGAGGGTCTAAAAGTGCAGTTCACGGACTACTTGAGTCACGGAACAGTCCAAATGAGTGCTTGTTGCCTGCAACGGCTGCCGCGTTAGCAAACTCGTCTTGATTTGCCCGATCGATGAGGTCAACTGCTCCATGCATCCACTCGGCTTGACAAACTGTTCCAAATCCCGTTCTGAAAAACGTTTGGAAAACTGGTCTAAGGACCATTTTGTCACATTTTATGTATACAGCTGCGTTCGGCGTATCGAGGAGATTCAGAACCCGTCAAAACCTCGAACTCCAAAACGAGGTGGTGTGGTACACTGCCTTCAAAGGATGTTGCAGGAAATTTGCGTCCACCCTCTCCAGAAGTGATCACTCAATCCACATGAAAGCAAACGTTGTGCCTAATATCACACAAACAAAAAATAAAATTTGCATCACAGCATACATATCATGTGACGAAGAAATTGAGAGGATGCTTCAAGGAAGCGGTCACAACAAAAGCGTGTCCAGGACATGGTACCTATAATAAGCCCTTATAAGAGCAAAAAACTCACCTCTGCAATTGCTTGCTTAATAAGTGGCAGACCGAGTGTATTTGTTGAAGGCGCCATCGAAGAATACTCCGAATCCTCTGATGACATGGATCTACAAAATGCCACATTGGGTAAAGAATTTTCGCCACGCCACAGTTATTTCTTCAAATCAAGAAACAGTTGCAACAATAATGCATCTAACTTTTTTCTATCCTTCAAGTTCATTCCAAGGTTTGCCAGCCAAATGTTCTCATGATCCTTCGTCATAACGGGATCAACACAAGACACCAAGCCTCCTGATCTGAAGAGAGCTTCTTGTAGGTGAGGTGCATGGAAACGCACATACACACTATACTTAATAAAACCATTACCCCTGCTTGATGTTCCAGTCGCCAGTTTTCTCTCTTTTAAGGGAGACCGGTGGTGCATTCGATACATTGATAACTCGTTGCTTAAAAACGAGGACTGTGTATTATGAGAGGTTGATTATGGTGTATATTGATTATCAGCAAAGAGTAACTATTTATTTATTTATTTATTTATTTATTTATTTATTGATACATTCAAAATGTACAACCCAAGCCGTATGAAATTAATTGCCAAAATATTTCACTTCGAAGTGTTATAACTCGGCGCAAACACAGCATCGTATTTCAGTGCAAAACCCTTTCGATTTAGCAGATTCTTCCCTGCAATCCAGTTGAGATCGCATGGACCCACAACAGAAACTGAGATCGCAAGAATTTGAGAACTTTTGGAGGGTGATCTCAGCATGCTTCAGATCGGCAATCCGCTGGTGGCGCAGGTTTGCATGTGGAGCTCTGCACAAAGATATTCAGTTGAATGAAGATTCCAGGAATCTGTTAAACAAAGCGTCGTAAGGGGGCTAGAGCGGCTAGAGATATGCGGCGGCACTCATATACACCGCATTCTCGAGACGCAGACTGTTGGTCGAAATGGCCGATTTCCATGGACGCAGACACGTTCGTTCCGGGACCGCCTATTACGACACTGCTGGCATTCCCGCATGTACGTAGTAGGGATTTCATCATCTTCGCTGGCGGTCTCGCGGCACAGGAGTGAGGGATGTTTACAAGCTTTCAGGCTGCACAATGTACGCAGCAGGAAATCCCCCCTTCCACTGTTGCGACGTGCTAAGCACTTACACTGCAGAAATGCATTGCTTAACGAGAGCAGTGGTGCGTCTTGAAAGCTGAGTGTAGGATAGACCTACGCAGTCGCTTTGTTCGGTAGGTGCTACTGTCGGATCCCCTGCTGGATTCGCGTAGCTTTTTCAGCACTAACACACAGAGTAAGAGCTTCAATGATATATCAAGGCATAACATTGTGCAACCAATCAACAAATACCTAACCAAAATTTCTAATCAACTCCCAAACCTTTGTAGTCTGTTTCACACGCGACGATAGTTGAGCATTTGTGCATATTGGCTCTCTTCCTCTTCACCCTCTTCAATTTCTGCGCACTTCCCTACACTCTTCTTCTCTGCAACGTTTCTCCAGCTATCTTCCCCGGTGAAACAGATTATACCATTACTCTCGAGATTTACAAAGGGCGCTTCGATAGAAAACAGGTGTGTCGTGACTCAAAGTGGTGAAACCGCTAGGATACGGCTTCGCCGATGGAGACCAGGTCCGGTTTTGCCTAACTGTGAGGAAAAACACCAGAATAAGGGTTGACCGTTGACCTGGCTGAATATGTACGGATCCACCGATGGAGAAAGGGCCCGCCGTGACCCAATAGTGTGGGGAAGACGTCAGGATACGGGTCCACCAATGGAGAAAGGGCCCGGCGTGGCCCATTGCTGGGGGCGCGCCAGGATACGGGTCCACCGATGGAGAAAGGGCCCGCCGTGACCCATTATTGTGCGGAACGCCGGGTCCACCGATGGAGAAAGGGCCCGCCGTGGCCCAGTGGTGTGGGGAACGACAGGATACGGGTCCACCGATGGAGAAAGGGTCCAATGTGGACTAATAGTGAGGAAAACACTAGAATGCTGGTTCACCAATGGAGGAAGGATCCGCCGTGGCCCAGTGGTGTGGGGAACGCCAGGATACGGCTCCGCAGATGGAGAAAGGGTCCGCCACGGCCCTACAGTGAGAAAATCGCCAGAACGCTGGTTCACCGATGGAGGAAGGACCCGTTGTAGCCCAATGGTGTGGAGAACGTTAGGATACCGGTTCAGTTTGGTCTGATAGTGTTGAGAATGCCGGGATGCGAACCCGCCCCTGGACAACGGGTCCAGCTTGCCCAAACTGTGAGGAAGGCGCCAGAATGCGGGCGCTCAGATGGAGGAAGGGTCCCCCGTGTTCCAGTGTTGTGGATAACACCACGATACGGGTCCGCCAATATAGGAGTGGTCCTTGGATTGGTGTGAATCAGTAAAGTGGAGAATACTAGGACACGATAAAAGTGATTATGACGCCAGAATACGGATCTACCAATGGAAGAAAGCCCGCTGCGGCCCAGTAGTGGTGAAAACACTAGGATACGATTTCGCTTTGGTCCAGTAGTGTGGAGAACGACAGGATACAGTTCCGCCGATGGAGAACGCGTCTGATTTGGCCCGGTAGCGAGGAATACGCACGAATACGCCATACGGTGGAGAACGCACTTCTCAAACTCATGCTCAGCTCATAAGAAAGGCTTCATTTTTGGACCCATTTAAGGATTAGTTCTGCTTATTTATCAATTTTCTAGAGAATTGGCAGGTAAGCTTTTGCACATGCCCCAAGTGGCTGCCCCACCCCACTTTCTAGCGTCCCGAAGGGGCGCTAGTAGGGGCAAAGAGTGAGAACATCGACGCCTAACCGCATTAATTTCTGCAGAGTGGGTTTCGAAATGTGAAGCCTGCGTGGTGAAGTTCATATTCGAAAATGAATTCCTTGTTTTTTTGACTCTTGGGTAGTTCACTGGAAGTTACTCTCAGGAAAATTTGGGTGTGTAGCCGTTTGACCACAAAGGGATGCCGCCACTTCACACTTGCATGGCTCAAGAGGTCAATTAGGATAAATAGCACCACAGTGGAGCTGCTAATCCGGAATTCAAGCAGCTCCGTTGTAGATTCGTTTGTCCGGATTTGTCTGGGAATCGAAATTGTTGGTTTTAATTCGGAAGGTGTTATATTAATTTGTTCATGGTAGAAAATTGAAGGGGAAGTTCACTCTTTGCACAGATCCACGAGGAACTCCTTTTGCGCAGTGAAAGGCGGCATGCAGATGTTCAGATAATTTCCTGTACAGAAACGTGCTTCTTTTGGTTCCTTTGAGCGGAGTAGTGAAGTGGTTTTCGGCAACATAGTTGTTTATGCGGCCGTATAGCTGTTTCCATGGATATCCCTCATACGAAGAATCCCAGCCGGTTAATCACGAGGCTACGTGGTGCGTCCCCCAGGTGGCGGATAGAGGGCTAATCGCGGATCCTCCGAGTTCATCATGACGACGAAGACCATCCGTGGTAAATCACAATTTCAGAAGCTAGCCTTCCTCCGGTGGACGTGGAAGTCACACGGTGGAGAGTACCATAACGAAGCTGAGACCACATCATCGTCAACCGAAGGTTCTGCCTGTCGGTGTTGTGCCAAAGTCGGATCAGACCATCGCGCAAGATTCTTCTTCTCATGCAATGGAGAGAAAGCCGCGAAATTCAAGAAGTGGAGTCCCAGACCCTTCATCACTTGGGATCTCTTCACCTCGTTAGCCGGCTTTTGGGAAAATGCGGTTGTTGACAACATCGACAAAGAATACGATCGACTTGTTCAGCATCTCCACGACAGCGCAAAGAGCGCCGAGGGTTTAAGATCTACCGAGGGACCGTTTTCTTACGAAACCCTCGAGCTGATACGCCAGTGTGGAGCCGCGAGAGCTGCAGGCAACTATCAGCTAACGTCCCAGCTCGCGAAACGGTGCAGAGAAGCGATAAAGGAAGACCTTAAAGAGAGACGAGCAGCAGTGTTGGCCGAAACCGCAGAGGAAGGGAAAAGCATCCGCAACGCCCGCCGAGATTCCGCCAATCGTAAGACCAAGATGAACGCCCTCCGGCTCCCAGACGGAACAATTTCTTCATCAAGACGGGTTGTGGAGAAGGTCATCCTAGGACTTCTATTAGGATCTCTTCGATAGCCACATCCAACTCCCTTCATGTCATCTTAGGGAGGATGGATATATGACGCTGCCAACTAATTTGTCCTGGTAAAAATGCAAATTAGAGAAGGAATGACAAAACCCGAACGGTTCGATTTCTGCCACCATTTCATTTTCACTGCGCCATACCCCGAACGGTCCGGATTTTGGCCACTCATTCCCAACTTCCATTTTTACTCAGACAAATTAGTTGCCAGCGTCATATATGTTGGAGCTGACAGCGAATGATGACAAGCGAGTGATCCTGAACAGGATCGAAAGGACTTCAAATGAAGGACAACCGTGCGAGCAAGCAGGGTTTCGAAAAGGATTCAGTACGATCGATCACATACACACCAGTCGTTAGACTCATTGAAATATCGCGAGAGTATAAGATGCCTCTCTGTCTCAGGTTCATCGATTTGAAGAAAGCCTTCGACTCTGTTTAGACAGAAGCGGTTTTGGAAGCCCTGGGCAACCAGGGCATACTTACTCAATATATCAAGACACTTCGTGAACTCTGAAAAGCAGCTTCACGACTAGAATTTCTCCATTCTACGACGATATCATCATCGACGACAAGAGAGGGGTTCGGCAAGGCGATGCCATGTCGCCAAAACTATTCAGCGCCACTCAGGGAGTGCAAGTTGATGGCCGCCGACTTGACCATCTTCGCTTCGCTGACGACATCGTCCTTACGAGACCAACCATCAGCGAAGCGGAACAGATGCTGGCCGACTTCGACGACGCATGTGGAAAGATTGGTCTCCAACTGAATCCGACGAAGATGATGTTCATGAAGAACAGACGGGTCCCGGTTGCCCCATTCTTGCTCAACGGAACAAGAACAACCACATTCGAATGCTCCACGTATACCTAGGTCAGGAAGTCAACATAATGAACGACCTCGCTCCAGAGCTAGACAGGAGGAAACGAGCGGGGAAGCTTATAAGAGCATCGAGGACGTAGTGAAGAAGCCGAAGAACACTAGGCTCCGTGCCCACTTTTTCAACACAACGGTTCTCCCTGCTTTGACGTACTCCTCAGAAACCTGGGCGTTGCGCAAGTAGGATGGGAATGCGGTCAGCGTCGTCGAACGCTGCATCGAGAGGGTGATGCTAGGAATAGCCCGCCTCACGCAGATGAGGGCTGAAAGACGGGATTCCACCCTTCGTCAACAGTCGAAGATCAGGGGCTGCCGCTTACGCCAAGTTGAGTAAGATCAGGGGGCCGGACACGTGATGCGTTTTAACGACAACCGTTGGAGAAGAGCCGTCAGCGACTGAACTGCACGGAAATTTATTTCTATGATTTTTTTTTGAAATGTTTATGAAAATAAGAAGTGAACCCGAAGATACAGTCCCTTAAGCTTGTCATCCAAAATTGGACATTTCGTAGTTGACGGTGTAAAGAATTGCTGAGTAAAGTTAGAAAAATATAGGAGATCAAGCGTTCTAGTAATCGTCCAGCCAATAAGTAACTCTCGAGAATAGTGGTGTCGAAGATTTCCAAAGTACAGCTACTAAAAAACCTCCATGCCTGTTTCTTTTCTAGGCGTTTTATTTTGGGTGCGTCAGATATACGTAGGCCAAGGTATTAGCAAAGAATTTTTCTAACTAATGTCAATTCATGTGGTCTGGATGTGAGATAGAAATCTCGCCCAACCTCTATCCAAATGCGAGCGTCTCACCATCATCCGAGCTGGCTCAGGCGTGCCTTCACGGCCATCCTTCGTATGTCTGACGCACCATTCACTTAGCATATGTAATTTGTCTTTGTTTCGGATGATAAATGAAATGATAGTGGTAGCAAGGCAATGAGGAGGGAATGCTCGTTATACGTGGATGACAACGAGAAATCGGACACAGTAAATATTGCCCTAATCATACTTGAAAGTGAGTGTTGGCGATTCCTCCCATAGGAATACGAGGCTCGTTCTCCTCTTCATCCTCTGAATGAATGGAAGGTTCGCGTGATCTTCTTGGCGATCGATGGGGATCTGAAGTACAACCGAAGAGAACTTTCAGAAAACCATATGGAAGCTGTGCAAATTGCTTCGTTTTTTTTGTTTTTTCGGGAATCGGAGAAGTTCTTACAACTGGCTTAGAGTTCTTACCACCTTCATCGTCTAATTCACTTCCTTCAAGACTAGCCAGAGAAGAATGCCGAGAGATTTTCTTCTGCAGATGGTGGAATCGCTCGCCAAACTGTTTCGCATTCACTCCCAGAAGTGACTTCCTTATACCAGGTACAGCAGCGTATAGTTCTCTATAACCAAATTTAAAAAAAAGAAAACAATAGAGTTCGCAAGAAAATCGGAACTGGCAGTAGAAATGGACAGGACTAGAGATTATTGAGCCGTTCTGGCTACAGAGCGTGTTTACAGTGTGGGGTACGGTGGTAGAGAGACCGTGAGTGCTCCTATTTTAGCCTATGTTCCGCAGGTGGGCGTGGGCGTGGCACTTCACGGCGCATAGGCGCATATTGTGCTCAGGCGAATCAGTCTGGCAAAAAAAATAAGCGGTCCTTATGGGATGGCTCATAACCAGGGTAAAGCAAGGGGTGCGATTTGGCGTTCTCAAATACGTGCCCACATTTTGCTCCTACAGAGACGTAAACCACGCTCATGATTTCATCTTCCTTGGTGTGGTACATAATTCTGGTACTGTGAACAGTTAAATAGCTTTTGCTCCATTGTAGTAGCCTTTTTTTTTGAATCAATAATAGCTCTTTCTCAATCTGTAGTACAAATTCCAGATAAAACTGTCAACTGTAAGGGAACGCGTCCAACAAGTATGGACTTGTTGGGCACACCGTAGCACAAAGAAGGTGGATCAGATTGCTAGAAAGCTGAGCTTGTTTCGACAACCGCAGACATTTCATGCGCATCCTTCTACCATTCCTGAATACTCTAGACTCCACCACAGAGCAGGTGCAACGAGGGTGCGATACAAGCACCTCCTCCGCACCTGCCCCGTGGTGGAGGTCACCGTAATCTGACGCGGCGCCGCACCGCGTGGCACTGGAGCACGATAGAGCGTTGTGACAGAGTGATATCGCCCATTCTGTGACTTGTAACCACATTATCGCCCTGGCCCGCGCGGAAGTGGACGTCTGCTCTCCACGAGTGCGTGGCGAGCACTAAGAAAAGTTTGAAAAGATGCATATTGGCCCAACAAAAGCCCATGAGAGCTAAAAGGGTTTGACATAGCTAGAGACGCGTTTCTTAGTGATTGCTGCAGTATAATGCTTGAGTGGGTATGTAGAAATGCTGAGAGGAGAGGTTTCCTAGTTGTATGGAGGAGATGAAATTATTTGGAGGTTTTCCATTTATCATCATTGCTCTCAAAAGTCACAGATGATGCTTAAAACGACTGCAGAATGAAAATGCGTACGTCCCTCCTCTGCAAAACGAAATTTCACAGCAGAAAATTACTCCAGGCATCATACGTACATTTGGCTTTACACTCCTACTTACATGCCAAATTACGTATGGATGGTATGAATTATCGTATCCAGGATACTCCGTGTAGCTCTGAAATGATCTTATCCAGATACGGTGGCGGCTCACGTTTATTTAGCACACCCGCGATTTTGAAACACTGGATTTTTTGCATATCTCAGCCCAGGGATGAGCAATCAAAACCGAGTTCGAGTGTGCGTTGAGGCTCTATGGCGGCTTCCCTTGTGTTGCTTAACTGGCACAGAGTCAGTTGGAGTAATGAATTAAACTGCAATTCCGTCGGTTCCCTCAAACTAGGAATAAAAGTTTTGTATCTACCAACAAAGAAAAGTGAAGTGGTGATTTAAATTAGGTCCTCTTCTCCTCAACCTTTTGCTGTGAATGGTGTACCCTTCATACCGTCTGGAGCCGGGGACAGCAACGGACTGACAAGTTTTGTCGGAAATTTCATTTTGCTGAATTTTGTGAATAAAGCAAGCCTTGAGATTTTCCCGTGATCACCTTAATGTTTGGTAGTAGCGCAAATCAGAGAAAAATCCACAGCCAAAAAGCATGTGTTCTCTTTGTAATCATCATTCTTCTCGCAATTTTTTCTAGCTATGTTGACGACTCTTGTTCTAGCTTGAGGTGAGCAACTGCGTATCAAAACGTATCAAAGCTACATCGAGAATAAAGCCAGATTTTGCCTCGATCCAATAAAATGAGGTAAGAGAGAAAAGAAAGTGTCCTCAAGAGTGGTGTATTTTGAGCTCTATATGCAAAAAATGAGTGCAGTTCCATTTAGAAACATTTTCTCGAGGAATATAGTAGAGGCAAGAGAGAAAACACTATACGTCATCACAATCTCGAGTACTTTCCTGAGATCTCACTCCAAGCTTGGATTTCTGATTTTATGTTTTCATCATTTGATCGCCCAAACTTGGCAGCGTGCTAAATATGTGGACGCCAGTGGCGGACGCGGGGGAGGGGGCCGGGGGGGGCGTCCCCCCCGAGAATGGGTCGCAGAATTTTCGAAATTACTTTACAATACAAATGAAAATCTTGTATTAGTTTATTTTTATTTGTTTATTTTTATTATTATTTTTAATATAATTTTTGTTC
>KN726253.1:0-25548 GCA_000816745.1 Ancylostoma duodenale
CTGAAAGTTGTAAACACTCTCTAAGCCCTATGGTGCGAGACCGCCAGCGAAGGTGATGGAATCACCATCCCGTGCATGCGGGAGAGCCAAGAGTGACGTGACTGGCGAGTCTCGAAACGAACCTCTCTGAGTCCCTAAAAATTGGCCATTTTGCCTCGCAGTCTGTGCCTCAAGATTACCGATGTATATGAAATAAAAATCTCGTATTAGTTTATTTTTGATTGTTTGTTCCTATTATTACTTTCAATATGATTTTCATTGATTATTTATTATTATGATTAATATTTTTATTAACTTTATTTTCCATCTGTGTCCCCAAAACGGCGGAGACCCCACTTTCTTCCCACGCCCCCCCCCCCCCCTCCCCCTACCGCCCACTTTCTGCGTCCGCCAGTGGCATTTGGTTCAAATAGATTTATTTATTTATTTATTTATTTATTTATTTATTTATTTATTTATTTATTTATTTATTTATTTACTACGCTGAAGGCGTGTCATATTTCGAACACCAACCAGTAGGAAAGGGAGCATATGAAGACGAAAATAAGGAAGAAAAAAACGATAGTGCGGGCAGGCTGAGATAAGGTAGCCTTAGTGAAAGCTTATACAATTTGCCTCATTATTGTGAGTGAAGAAGATCATTAGGAAGATGTTGTGGCAAAATGCTGTGCTAGAAAAGAACAGATGAAAATCATCCTTACTGACGCTCAAAATCGACTTTCTTTGGCATTTGAAAGCCTTTTTTCCATTGCAGGGTGTAAAGTCAGCACCTATTCAAATCGCAGCAAATCCCAGGTTAAGTGCTACTATCCCGGAACTCAACAGTATTTTTGAAGAAAGGACCGTTCACACTCTCGAAGCAAGGAAGTAAGACGCTAAGGACATTTTCACTATCAGTACATACTAAAATAATGCAGGACAAACTTGGGTTTAAATAAAATGAAGTTTAACAGACAGATATTGACTCGAAACTTCCAAAGATTTTTGAAGCAACCGTGAGTGGCATACCTGGATGCGCACAATAATTTAACGTACGGTATAATGAGATTTCAGAACTCTAATTTTTATGCTTGAACAACAAGACAAAATAAAGAAACAAATTAGAACGAAAAACAAAAAGCCTTGAAGGTTTGCCGTTCAATCTTTTTTTTTCCAGAGTTGGGCTGGCCAAGGGTAACGTGGCACACGGGTCCGAGGCAGAGCGCCGCGAAGCGGCTCTCTGGCTCGGTAACTTATAAATAGCCGTAATAGAAGTATGTATTTCCGCTGATTCTGCGTTGAAAGTCATGTCGGTTTCGTTGTAATTACCATTACCAGTGTTCATTCATGTGAATTTCTCGGTAGAGAACTCCTCCAAGGATAAAAGGTTATTTTGCTTTAGAAAATTGTTCACTCTTCAGCGCAAATGCTTCAAGCGTTTTTTTTTCTGCCTTATTTTCATCTTTATATGCTCCCTTTCCTACTGGTTGGTGTTAAAAATATGACACGGTTTCAGCGTAGTAAATAAATATCTGTGGAGAAACTACCTCCGCACCACCGTTGGGGCCTACTTCGATTTCCTCCTCAGACATTCGAGGAGCTCTACCCTCGGTGGGCGAGGCCTGTTCCGCCCCTGCCCAGCCCCCAGCAGCACAAGTGGAACAGTGCTGCAGCGTGCAGCACAAAATGAAACTAGTTATGCGGCCCCTTTCAGTGAGGGGTTTCGGATCGGTTTAATCCCTTACAGTTCAAAGTGCACTCGACGCGTGATTGGCTGGGCACGGTGCCTGCTCGAGAGGATTTTCGAAATTGCATCATCGATCGTCATCATCGTGGTTTTACTTGTTTTCTGGTTTGATCTGATCAGGTTTTTTTTTTCGCCGAGATTAGGAGGGTTCATAACAATGGGGTAGATTCTGTAAATGGGTAAGTGGAAAATCATGTTCCAAACAGAACTGTCGAGCTGCTTCCTAACGCTAGATGGATCTGTTGATGAGACTCCGTAATTTTGGACCACCTTGTAGTGACCAAAGACAACAAAGTGAACCACTCGACTGTCCTCTCGAGAAGGAAAAAAAACCTCGCAAATGTATGGAAATTGGAAAAATGGGTGCTCAAATAACACTTGACAACAACAAACCGAACGTGTCTGTATTTCTACCAATTTATTGCAGTGAAATAAGCAAACTTCATTCCTGGAGAACCACATCGCTCCTCATGAGCGGCTGTCCAAAATTAATGACGTTGAGAATTGATTGTCAGTCTCCTCGTTTTTCATCTAACAACAAAAGAACAGGGAGCTATCCAAACAACCTGAACATATTTCACCTTGGCTCATCTGATTGTTCCTTCGCCAAAAAGTTTGTTGAGGTTGCAAAATAGATGTGAAGCATTCAAACCTCTCCAGAATTGGTAGAGCATATGATGACGGTGTGGATTTAATTTTCGATAGTATTTTTACCAAATGTGAAAAGAGGATTATTTCAGTGGAAAACACTTCGAGAAGCGTGGATTACCAACGAGAAAAGTCACATTAACTATGCACCAACCTAAAATTATTTCTGGTTATGCTATAACTAGAGAAGTCAGGAATTTACACGAGGACGAAGAGGTGTTTGGCCGGATAACTTGCTTAACATTGCTTTCTTTCAAGCTTCGAAGAAGGCGTTAAGACTGAAATTCGTCGCCCTGTTAAACATTTGTACCGGCCTTGACAATCTTCGTCGCCTACACCCCAACATCCAGCCACGACAAAGAGGAGATTGAGGCCTTTTATATCAGGACACGGGTTCATGGATGGAGACTGTGTCTGCGTGTGGCCTATTTGTGGGAAAAACGCCAGGATACGGGTCCACGAACAGAGGATGGGTCTGCCCTGGCCCGATAGTGAGAGAAGCGCCAGTATACGGTTACACAGATGGATCGGGCCCGCCGTGGTTCAGTAATGGGGAAAACCCCAAGTTACGGGTCCACGGATGGAGAGAGGGTCTGCCGTGGCGCACTAGTGAAGAAAACGCCACGATACGCGGCTACAGATGGAGAGAGGGTCCGCCGTAGTCCACTAATGGAAAAACGTTACAACAGGGATTCACCGATGGAGCCTGGGTCCGCAGAGGGCCCGTTAATGGGAAAACGCTAGTGTATGGGTCCACGGATGGAAAATGGGTTCGCCATGGTCCAATAGTGGGAAAACGCCAAGACGCACGGCTGCCGGTGGATTTGGGGTGAGCTACGCGCTCATTCGTGTCTTAGTTGACACCTTTTCTTCCTCCTTATATAGGGAAGCAGAGGCTCATCAGTTGAACTATCTCAATAACGTGAAGCTTGAATCATTTCAGTTGATTATCCGCGCTGTTTTGGTTACGCTATGTTGTTCATTAGCACTAAAGCAATCTGGAAGGTGCTCATGTGCAGAGTTGGGAGTGGCTGATCATAACATGTCCATAGGCATGTAAGAAATGTGGCAAAGAAGAGTAGGTAGTATCACTGCATCAAAAAATAGCTTTACATGTAGATGCGTGGTTAAGAATTTGCAAGCAAGGCTAGGATCACGAGAAGACTCGGTGCCCGACGTTGGCGCGACGGTCAGGCTGGTAGAATATACGCAGTTGTTAGGGAGGATTCTGTATTCGAGCTCAGTTAGTGATTAGTTTTGCTTGTTAATTTTCTAACATTTCGCATGTGTGAAGTCTTTGCACATACCTTAATTGGCTGCCCCACCTCACCTTCTAGCGTCCCTAAGGGGCGCTAGTGAGATACATAGTGTTGCACCTACTCAAACAAAGGTTCAAGGCAGATAGATTACATTCCAACCTGCGAGCCGGGCCTCATGCACTCCCCTTGTGAGTTCGTTTCTCTCTCCATATTTAAAGCGTTGGAAGTTGTGACTGTGTAGGGATGCTTTAGATCTTGATTCTGAATAGCGTCGAAGCACAGCTACGAACTATTAACGGGCTTATTTTTTATGTAAAGTCGGAAATGCGTTGGTGTAGCTGGCCCGGAGCTCGTTACTCAGAAAGCGTCTATTAAATGATTACCTATTAGCTGTTGTATAGTCCGTAGGGTTCCTTTGTTCATTCCCCTCAGTCCCCTCAGTTACAATTCATTTGGTTTATGTTTGTATGAGTTCCATGACGCGCATTCGTTCCTTAAAAGGCAGTGTCCCACCCCAAAATCGTTTCTGAGATTTCAACGCGGAAAGAATCTCCAGTAAATGATGATCACAACGGTATACATGATTCTATGCAAGACTGCTGAAAAACCCCATTTCCGAGCCCCAATTTTTAAGGAGCCTTCGAGCGGAGCCAGGGGCGAAACCTTTCGGAATAATTCACTCCAGGAAGCGCACCTTCTAGTGAAATTCGCATTCGTCGTGAGAGTTCCTCATCAACTCCGTAACTGAATAGAAACTGTCTTACATGTATGACTAGCAAAGGAGTTCACGGTCCAGAAACCCTGCAATCCCGCCTTGGTTCCGGAGCAGGATTGCAGGGTTTCCGCCCAACGTACTCCCTTGTTCGCCGCAAATGGAGCTCAGTTTCTATTCTGTTAGCGAATGGATGAGGAACTCTCGCGAAGAGTACGAATTTCCTCAGGAGATGGGCCTCCTGGAGTGAATTATCCGAAAAGTTGCTCAGCTCTGCCCCCGGCTCAGCCCAGAGGCTCCTTAAAAATTGGGGCTCGGAAATGGGGTTTTTCAGCAGTCTTGCATAGAATAACGTATGGTGTTGTGATCATCATCTACTGGAGATTCTTTCCACTTTGAAATCTCAGAAATGATTTTGAGGTGGGACGCTGCCTTCAAAGACACCTCTTGACGTGACTTGATCTAATTCCAATTCACTAATGTCACGTTTCCTTACAAGATCAGTAGCTCCTTGGAAAATGATCCTTTTTCGTCTTTGTTCCCAATGTTGACGGGAACCTACCTCAAAGCTGGATCCTTCTTCAGGTTCAATTCGTATGAGCTGGGCTATCGCACAGTTAGATTCGTCATAGTGATTACATATTGCTTCTTTTTTTAAATTCACATATAATATTTTTGGTAACTTCATGCGCTTTGGTGGAGAGAAATTGTTGCAACTTTATCTGTTCCGGGAAAGTCCAAGGTTCTTGAAACTGCTCGGCTTCTTGAATGAACTTGTCCATTGTATTGAGCTGCTTCGTCAGTTTAGCATTAGCAGTTTCAAAGGTGGATTTCTGAGTGGAAGACAACATCGATACTGTAAAGTGATAACACACGGTCAGTAAGTATCAAGTCTGCAAGAAGCGTTCTTATTTACGTACAATCGGTTACCATTGCTTTAATCGGTATGTTTGGTTTTTTAATGAATGTTTACTTACTGTTCGTGCTGCGGATAATCTTCAATGATTGATGCTTGGTTACATCCCAGCACCAATTGACTCACCCAGTAATACCTTTCGAATTCTTGAATCATGCATGATCGTGCTAAATGGGGTGACTGCAGAGAAATATCGCGGCATTTTTGCGAGAAATTCTGAGAAACACTCGCCCATTCACTCCATCCTTTATATGAACGTTTCCTACCTTTTCAAGTAGGCTAAAAAGGTTCCTCTACCTATCCTGAAAAATCACTGGAAGAATGGAATGTAAGGGTCCTCTGATCTGCCGAGTTGATACGAATATCTCAGGAGGCGCAGGTGATAGAGATGACTGTCTTCATTCAAAGAACCTCTTGCATCAGGCTGAGGTAGAAACTATGACGAAGTTTGTCAGCTGGTGAACTGCGTCATGTCCAAAGATCAGAGCGAATGCTGACAATTTGTAAGCTGTAATGGAATCATAGCAAACACCCGTTCTGAACCAAGTTCGAGGACGAACGCTAAATGAAAGAGTTATAATGAATGATAATCGAGTGAAAAACACTTCACAGAATTCGAAAGGGGATCGCACGTAGTAATTGCACCAAGAAGCATTCTTTTATCAGGGTGAGTCATAAGTTTTAGGAATTTTCCATTTCCATTTCTCGAAGTATAGGAGCTTTCAGTTTTTAAAAGAATGAACTGCTGTCATCGAGCCATCGAGTCTTAGGCCTTCCTTTGCTACGTTTGGACATTGGCATGACATGGCATGATGGCTCGATGACATTGCAAAATTTCAACAAAGGAATCCGAAGGAACTTGGCGACGACTGGACCAATCTGCTGCATGGGTGTATGCACAAATCCGCTGAACTCTTCGCGAAGAAAACCAGACATATTCTGTGTGATGGTGATAAAAGAGATGAATAAACAATAAACTGCTGTGACCCTAGAGGGTATTGCAATAAATGCCTCGACTGCGGTTGTCAGAATCGTACTGTGCTCGGTTCTATAATACAACACAAAAAAGCGGCCGACTCACTCGCATTTCAGTTCATTTTTGGCATTCACTCGTTTGTTCCTCCGCAAAGCCAAACGTATCCGATTGCATGCTTTTCTGAAGGAAGATCACTCATGCGAAACGCAGGAGAAAAAGGAAGTTCCATCGCTGACGTACGCTGCCAAAACGCCACCAAATTCTTTTGCAGACGACCGCTTTCCTCCAGCACTTATGACTAGGCCTGCCGAAAAATTAAAAATATCCATAGCCGAAGGCTCTCACCCAACCTATATGTGGGCAAAATACCTTTGAGTAGTAATGCTGCGTGACATTTGGTTTCGAGCACTAGCTCAGGAGAAAAACCACAAAGACCGAAAGTGGTCAGAAACGCAATTTCGCTGTCTTTTTGAATTCATAAAAGCATTGCTTTCAAGTCTAGAGCAAGAACAAGTCCGTTGTGTTGTGGAGCAAACTTTACTTTTTAATATGCTTTCTAATTTTCATAAGTATTTGCGTTCTGGACTTTCAAGAAAATTGAAAGGGAAAGTTCCTAAAAGTAAAATTCCTAAAAGACTCACCCTAATATTTGTACTCAGGCGATAAATGCGTGAAGCTCTTGAATGGATAATAATTTTTGTTGATCTCAGTAATAGTAGCCATTCCATGGAACCGGATGTCGGTGCAGAAGCAATGGTTCACTTGACGCTTAATCATAATCACCGTCTTCGACGTGAGCTAAACAACGGTAGTACTTCCCCTGCGACTTTCAGACTTGTATTTCGGCCTATACGCACGACTTTCGTAAATAGCAAAAGTCAATCTCATGTTTGGGTTTTGTCATCATTCTTCTGCTCTCTGACAAACCGCGTTTTCTTTTGCGAAGCGAAGTGACGAATAGCTGGATCGTTGTACAGTTTCAAGAATTACCGAACTGCGAGTGGTTAAAGTCATCCCATTGTGGATGAATCAGAGCATCACAAAACCAATAGTACAACATCTTGGTCCAAATAATAATTAGTCTTAATCACTTTCGCCACGAAGCGATCTGGAACCAACGCTTGAATGAGCTGGTACACTCGAGCACTGGATGCATACATAAAAGTGGCCGTGTGATAGGCCTCTTACCACCGCAATAGGTCACACCAGCTACAGCGCAGTTTTGCTATTATTTTCCCTCATTTGAAGTAATACAACGCTTAGAAAGGTTTCATTTAGTTGCTCGCCTTTATAATGCAACAGCGAATCAAAATGTGAAGAATTACTAAACGATTGGCATATCTTTAAACGTGCTATGGATCACTCTTACCACAGATAATAGTAAGCACTTGACCATGGACTTTCAACAGCGCGTCTAATAAGAAGAAGAAAGACTGCGCTTATTAGGAAGAAGAGGGTAGTTCTCACATAACCATAGAATAAATTGGCTTACAATTGTTTTCTGGTGCTTCAGCAGAGCCCAGACTGGGAATGGTATAAGTCGGATTTAAGTTGAAGTAAGGATAGAAATTTCGAGAGCGGGAAGAAAAATGTCTTCGAGCAGCGGAAACCGGGCGAAGCCCAGGCATCGCAGCTATACAGACTTTATCATAAAAAGAACAGAAGCGTGTTAAAGCAGTGAGACGAATGGTTTGCTTTGTTACAAGGTTCAGATACACGATCATTTCGGCGCTTCGTAAAGACACAAACGTACATGTACGATGTCAGAAACGCTAATAAATCCGCTCTTTTGTGCTGATGAACGTATAAAAAAGTGGGAAAACAGTATGTGCTGTGCTTCTGTTAATATGCATTTGGAGAAAAAATAGGAACGCCCATGCTCGCTACTCGAAGTGGCGCTTAACATGTTGCTCACGAGTTCGACGACTATTGTATTCAGTAAACTTGTTTTCTCAGGCTAACTATGTTCACGGTAGAAATTGTACTCAACGACCAAACTTTAAAACCTTGTTTAAAGTGAGTATCGACAGCAAGAGAACGGATATAAGACCGGCATACCAGGCTTCATTTAGTGGGATATGCCTCGTTACTAGAGGCCACGTCCGTCCGTTATCCGTGGGTTTCAGATTACTGAACCAAAAATATTCGAAAAGTTTAAGGATGGCTCTTCGGGGTTGGGATTTATGACAGTGTAATTGAGCGAAGCCAGATTAGAAAACCAAGTCCCACGTCCTGCCTCTACAATGTGATCCTTTAGGGTAACCAATCACGAAAACCATCCTTGGTTTGCACGGTTAACGATTCATGGATCCCTTCTCGGGAATCAAAAGTCGATAGTAACGATAGAGTTTCTGGCTGGAGTACATGTACTATTTAACATGCATCACGAAAATCGTAGCGATCACACAAATTATTGGTGAGAAGGTCTAATGATGCTAGTTTGCACATCATAATGGATGCTAACTTGTATAACCTGCTAACTTTTGGGATGAGTGGAATTTTTGTAGCTTTACCGTAGTGAGTCAGCAAGTGCGAAATTCTTCAGGATGTGCTGGCATGCTTGGAATGTGTGAACGCTTCGAATCTACCTTTATTTTCGCTTACTGCTGTGGCTTGTAGGCGAAAAGTAAGATATACCCTTGAGGATCACTTGGGTGAGTTGTGATCTATCCAAATCTCTAGGTATGCGAATTCTTCTCCAAGGTTTCTTTGTTGAGAACTGTAGACCTCTCTAATTCTTGTTTGTTCAGTATAGAGAGACATCTTCTCCAGGAATGACGACACCCTGGACTTGGAGACCTGCGAGCAGACTACCACGAGGGAGTCAAGGATGAGTTCGATCGGAAAGTGCATAGCTAAGTCGTGTTTGCTGCCTATGGGGCTCGCCCCTGTAAAGATAACGCTCCTTCTGGCTCGACCACTTGTATCACACAGGAACCATCCAGCCGCCGGAGATGGTCGCCGAGAAACGGTCCGGCACTAAAGGTACGTGAACGCATTCTATACTTGTATTGCCTCGTAGAATGTACTGTAGGAGTGTACTGTAGAAGTTATTCGACAGTTTGAAAAACGCGATTGCTTGGCGTGAGTGAACTGGCGTTTTTATTGAATCGCTGCACTGATTGGTTGCGATAAGGAGACAAAAAGCACTTTCAATCAAATGAAAGGGAGTTACGCAAAAACCTCAACAAAGAAGCTGAACTGACTTTCCTTTGTGAGACCTGTACAAATTTGGCGCTTGTTAACTTGAACAAGGGCTTTGCTGCAGATCATTTTGAGTTGTCGAAGACACTATTGGGGATCTCTACGGAAGTGAATGGTAACTAGTTGGCAACATTACCAGTTACTATGATGCCTAGAACACTACCATGATACCGCGGGTTCTTGCTAGATCCGTGCAAGTTTCAAAACACCGCTGCAGTCAAACTATTCAGTGTTCATGTGTTATCCAATGTTTTCTTAGTATTTTTAAACCACGCTAAAGCGTAGATGAAGCAACACTTATATGACATAGAGAAAAATTAAATTTCTTCTCAGCAGAATTTCTTTTTTCATTGCTACCACGCCTTTATTTTCAAATTATTGTCCTACTTCTTTCCTACGATGAGCTGCTGTATCTTGAATTCTGGTTTTTTTTTTAAATTCCACAGCAAATTTTCAATGTCAGCTTTGATAATGAGTCAAGCTTGTTTCTCTGGAACAGAAGCTTGAACTTTAGTGCTGGTGTACCCCAACATCTTCCTCAAATTTGTCATGCACTATGTCACAGGTTTTGAACAGTGCGATCCTGCAACAGTTGGACAGAAAGTGCGTCCAGTATCGTGTGTGTGTGCATGTGAAGTTGGTTCTTCATACCTCTAGATAGATCTGTTTGCTAATATAGCATAGGGGCCTATAACTCATACCCCTGATATCTGTCAAACCTTATGCACTTGCACTGGAAGCCAACAAGGACCATGCACTCAGGAAGGGGGTTAGCTACGAAGCAAATAACTGAAATGATGACGTGACTCATTGCGGTGTAACGAACTGTGTTATTTTTCTACTGTCTTACAAGTTTAGATAGGGATGTACTGTCTGAGATAGCACTTCCGGCTCCGAAGGTGGAAATGTACACCTCCTGGGGAGATATGCTCAGACACTGGCCGAAAACCACGTTGTGCATCGTTTCCAATGAGTTCTGCGAACGTTTCTCCTACTACGGCATGAGAAGCAAGTTTTTTCATTGAGTTTCTTATTAGTTGTTATACTGCTAACCTCCAAGAATTTTGTTAGTCCTTGCGGGCAGCACCTTATGTACTTTTCCACCAGAAGGATAAGACAATAGTGAATGCTAATCCGCGTTTTTCGTGGTCTGATAAGCAAACGTCGCTATCAGTGCAGCATGACGACGCAACTGCGTTCACTGTTTTATGGTGCAACGTTGAAACATGATCAAAAACTTAATGAACTGCCAAGAACATAAAGATGCATTTTCAGCTGTACTCATCTTGTACCTGCTGAACGTGCTCAAATTTTCTGAGAGTCAATCCACAATTTTCTTCAACAGTTTCACTGTGCTTTGCTACCTCACACCTCTGCTCGGGTCAATTGTCGCTGACGGCTACATTGGTAAATTCTGGTGAGTGATGACGAGCTTTCGAGTTTCTACAAATTAACTATTTCGCAAAAAGTCCGGAAAGAATGGTTATGCACATTGCTTCTACTTTTCTCATTGAACAAATGAGTTATACTAAGGACCGAATAATGCGCAAATATATTCGCACTCGAAAACATTAACCGAAAATTTTTTTAAGAAAAAAGATGGTGCACTCGAGGAATGATGAAAAGAGATTTTTGGCTCTCTTTTTTTCTGAAAGATTCGATGCTAGCTAAGTATACTGCATAAAAACAAGAACATGTGGTACGTGTTTGAGGGTAGAGTGGTCCACTTGGATGATAGTATCGCCGCGACGCTCTCTTTACCATTTGACTTAGGGCGGACTATAGCAGATGGCGCATACGTATGTATGTATAAATATGAAACACCTATTTTAAGAACTAATGATGTCACACATGCGTTATTTGAGTCTGAGTTTAGACTTCAAAACTATGCATCAGCAAATGAGATTCATATTTTTGTCATGATTTGAAGGTGTCCAATTTATGACAGAAAAGTAGCATTTGCAGCTGGCTCTGGTGATGAATGGGATAGAAGCTTTTTTCGCAGCAACTCGTTGCTGGTCATGATTGTTTGTCATTGTCCAAGTAATTAATCTATGTTTTGACTAAATTACATCAGGTTGTACACTATAGCTATTATCATTATTTTCGTTACCAAAAGTCACTTTGATGGTCTTAAACTCAAGAGACCATGACTCAGGCGAACCATCAAGATCGATGTCACGGCGCAATCGCCTCAAAAAGAAGGCAATCCTTTGTGGTTGGTATCAGGAAAGTACATTGATCTTCTAAGAGCTGCTCTTGATGAAATTGTTAAAGAATCACGTTCCTGACAAAAATTGAAGAGGCTAAGAAGCTCACCACACAACGCTCAAAGAAAAACAAGAATTGCGAACGCGTCAACGGAATTTTGTTCGACGGCGATGCTTCATTGCACAACACAGACCCAGTGTTGGATGTTCTATCATGGCTTGGTTAGAAATTGTTGCCTTACCCGCAGTATTCACTATTATTTTGTCTCCACCAGAGCACTTACTGGGTAACATTTTTATTCTTTTGAAAGTATAAAAAAGACAACTTTTTGCTTGCAGAAGGAGAAGTTTCATTAATGAAAAGAAACATGCCATAGTTTGTCAGGAGAATGAAGCGTGGTTTGAGATGCCGATGAAGCATATCCCCGCCATAGTTTTTTCTTTCAATTTCTCACAAAATTAACTTATTTCTCTATAAGAAATCCATCTTTCGAACTTGTACACTAAACACATTTAAGTAATATTTGTGAGTTCTCAGTGGAGCGCATATTCTTAGGTTATTCTTTCAGGACAATTTTCTCAGTTTCCATACTTTACGCTGCTGGACAGGTTATTCTAGCAGTAGCCTCAGTGAAGAACAAGGAGTCGAACATCCATCCGTGAGCTATTCTCTTGCCTTTAAGCACGAACACATCTCATAGAATGGGCATCTAGCGCCCCATTATTGTTTACCTTCGAGATCCTAACGAACACAGATTTATTGCTGAAATTTGCCAGAAACTACGAAATCCAGGGTTAAATCGATTCCTTACGCTAGCATTTTTCTGCTACCTCGCTTGCCTATGCATATGTATTAGGTTGGTGCATAATTAATGCGGCTTTTTTTGCGACTCCTTTTCTCTTTAAAAATTAATGCTTCTTGAACGGTTTCATCATATGAATATTCCTCTTCTTTCGTATAGTAGCGCTGCTATCGAAAACCTTATCCATATTCACCATCTCATGCTCGACCACTCCGGGAAAAGTAGGTATGCCGCACAGTCATTCCGCGATCTTAATAGAATTTTGGCTGAAGAAAAATCGGCACAGCCAAGTCGAGAAATGTTCGAGTAGTTCATGTAGGGTAGACACAATCCTAAAGAGGTGTAAGGATGAGCTCCACTATCAAATTTCGCCGACCAGGAACTTTTAGCAGCCGTGGAAGGGAAGGAGGATGGATTGACGAGATTCTCCAGAAATGGAGCCTTCTCGCTTGCTGCAGAAAATCTGTGGGAATTCGGACATTGCTCCTGTCTGAGAGTTCGGCAGGCCCATTTCATCAGTCTCCATGCTTTTCTGAGCCTTTTGAGAGGAAGAACCATGATCGAGTCGTCCATGTTGAAGACTTCGGACAGCATTCCCATTGTCAAGCTTTCATCCTCCTTCACGGCTGTCCAAAATTCTTGGTGCTAGGAATTTGATGGCCAACCTCTTCTTTCTGTATCTGTGAAGCTCGTACCTTGTGAATATAAACAATCCTTCAAATTAGTCCTGCTGATTGATCCATTTTTGAAAGGCTTGCTGAGATCGCGGAATGACTGTGCTGCATACCAACTTTTCTCGAAGAGATAAAGCATGTTATAGCGGATGTGGATGTGGCTTTTGATAGCGCCTTTAATAAGTGGAAAGAGGGGATTCTTCTCATGAGAAGTCCGATTGGAAAGCTTCGACTTCCATCGAGAAAAGAAGTCACGAAAAAAGCCGCATTAGTTATGCACCAACCTAATAGTACTCCATTCCATGAACAATCAAAAGAAAGATATGATTGCAGTTCTACTTTCCTTAGAAAGCGCATCCCCCTTCTTCTTCTTCAACCTAAAAGGAAAGCATAGAATTTCTCTAACTTATCGGTATGAACAGCACCATGAGTGTTACCCATCAATCAATCCTTCCCTCAGTAATCTGATGTTATTAAACTTACACCTTTGCTTTGAGATGGGCTAAGCTACGTACATTGCATGAGCGGGAAGTTTTGTTAAAAACGTAGGCTTACAAATTTCTTTGTGGTAGTGCTCGAGAATTTCTTATTTATGGAGATCCCTTACTCTCACATGGCATCCACCCATATTTCCAACCTATAATAAACAAGGCACAACTCCATTTTAGACGTTGGGAGACTTATCAGTGAAGGAAACAGTTTTTGTTTCGGTCATGATAAGCTTTACAACTGCAAAAGGGGAGAGAGGAAGTGGGCGGGCTGACGCTCTCAATCTCGTAGAAATATGTGCTAATGAGAGAATATAAAAGGGAGTTGGCGTAAATTACAATGGCTTTTTTTAAAACTCAAGTGATAGATTGTTTACAGATGGCTGGATTTGACGGGCTTGGTTATCATCGGCTTCGGTACTGGAGGCATCAAACCCTGCGTATCCGCTTTCGGAGGAGATCAGTTTGAAGTGGGCCAGGTGCGGCAATACTTACTGGTATTTTATGTGGTAACCCACATCACAGAGTCAATGTTTTTTTTCTGTTCTCGTATTCATGAATGTTCCCAGGAAGGCTGTGGCCTCCTTGCTCTTCTGAAGTCGTTTCAAGTGTTCCCGGTTCTACAGTTTTACTGAAAAATTAGGTATACTATATTTTGTATGTGCGGCTCGCCTCAGTCAGCGATGACAAGTAATTGTAAAGATAGCAGGATATCAGTGGCGGACGCAGCAACGGGGAGCTTGGGAATATGTCGCCGAATTCTAGAAATTACCTAATAAAATAAATAAAAATCTTGTATTAGTTTTCGAATTGTTTATTTTCATTATCATTTTCTAAATAATTATTATTAATTGATCAATATTCGAAATGATGTTTTCTTCATCTTTGTTTTCCATCCAGGTCCCCAAAGCGCCGGGGACCCCACTCCTTTTCCCACCCCTCACCTCCCGCGCCTTTTCTGCGTCTGCCACAGCAAGATATATCACATTTTGCTCAAAACTTCGCACACACCTGGAGAGCAAGAAGCTTAGAACCTTCTTGGAGAGTTCTTGGATACGGGAGCTGACAAGTCAGTCAAAGGGATGTTCTTCACCTTGTCGCTACTTGGGAAAAAGTGTTCAGCCTACCACTATAAGAGGTTTCAGGAAAGGATGCTTTCGCTATTTTTCTCCATGTTTTACTTTTCTATCAATGCCGGGTCTATGATTTCCACGTTCATCTCTCCAATTTTCAGATGTGAGCTTTGGTCTCTCCAAGATATTATGAAATGTGTCATCCTACATTCACTTTCAGCTCAACCTTGCCTTGGACAGGACTCTTGCTATCCGCTCGCCTTTGGAATACCGGCAATTCTGATGATCCTGGCAACATGTAAGTGAATATCTGTGAATCTCCTCCTCGGCACACAACATCATTGATTGGGATGGGACGATTCTCGTACCTCTAGGTGCTCTGTTCTCTCTTTATTAATTATGTTTTTAGGTTTATTCATGGCGGGATCTTTCTGGTACAAGAAACCCCCGCCAAAAGAGAACATTTTCGCTGAAGTCTCCCGCGCCATAGGGGTTTGTCCTTTTCTTGAACCACATGTTCTTTTGTTCTAGAACCAATCAACCATTGTTGTTAGCACCGTTTGATACGAATTTTCGGTGTCGCAGTTATTCCCAGAAAACCTACTACTCAGTCTATTCTCGGAGTTATAGTTTAATCCCAGAACTATGTAACTCATTTAGAGAGCTATCATCAACAAATTCCATTCGAAAACAAGCAAAGAACACTGGCTGGATAACTACATGGACACCCATGTTTGTGAAAACGATCAGAAGTAAGTCAGTGATAGTCCTTCACCGCCAAGCTTGCGCGTAGGACAACTCTCCGTTTGTGCATTAAACTCACGTTACGAAAACTCCTGAAGCACATGTTCTTTTACCGGAGCTAATGGTAAAACTGCTCTGAGCGACAGTAAAACCCCTAGACCTGCACCACTCCCAGTTTTTCAGCAAGTCAAGCCATCACTAAAATTCGTGCCTCTGTTTCTATGCTCTTGTGAGATCAGGAGAAAATTCAATCCTTTCAGATGCCTGGATCTCCGAAAGGAAACAAGGAATAAAAGGGCATGTCAAAAGGTTGGTACATACTTGTGCAGTCCGAGTGGAAAACCTCCATTATTTCTCATGAGATGCCTAAGAAGTCTCCACTATAGCTCATTCTATTGTGGCACGTTCATCAACACAAATATTCGTTAAAACGTGAAATGATGATGCCTTTGAGAGCTTCAGTCTCTTCTGTGTTAGCGTAAAAATTCATATGAGTTCAAATTTTTTTAAAAATTCAAAATGAGCGATTGATTCAGAAAGTCTTCATTGACGACGTGAAATCGCTGCTTCGTGTACTGATCATGTTCCTGCCAGTCCCGATGTTCTGGGCCCTTTATGATCAACAAGGATCTATCTGGCTTATTCAAGGTCAGCAGCTTGAAAATCGCTGGAATTTCGATTTTGTACTTTTAACTTTTGTGCTTTAAGGTATTCAAATGGATTGCCGTTTGTCCGGAAATCTCCTACTACTTCCTGATCAAGTACAAACTCTGAACGCGGTGCTAATTCTCGTGTTCATTCCGCTTTTCCAAGTCATCATCTATCCAATCGCCGCGAAGTGCATCAAACTCACGTGCGTTGTCAGCTTCTCTATTTGACGCATCTTTGACTAACCTGATCCGCTCCGGGTTCGGAGACTAAAACGAAGGTTCTCCAGAGCCGTGTCCTTAAGCGTAACTAGTGTCATTATCGTTTTTTCATAATGCCCTTTTCCTTCTTAGACAAATCGGCGCCATTTGATTGCCGGCTCAGATACTGTATACCGCTGAAAAGTTCGTTTTGTTTCGGTCTATCTCTATGAAGCCCACATTCAAGCCCACAACGATTTAAAAACAAGGAAATTTCTGGTACAGTTCGCGAAGTACTCAATAACTGACTAGCGACAATACAAAACAACTTGATCTCCATCCCATCAGCTTAGCTTGCTATCACATAAATCTACTCAAGCTTGTTGAGTAGTTCATAAGATTCATCATATTATCTCAACCGACACTTCAAACTCCTATCTAGATAGTGATTTCGGGCAGAGTCATTTCCTATGTGGTAGTATGCGGGCGGGAGCCTGCAAAATCCGTGTTGTGTGGTCTATTTTGAGCACGGTCCAAGATTTGTATTGACCTTTTATTGAACTGCTAAAATTTCGGCGAAGTCGCCTTCGTCGGAGCCTGGAAAAATTAAAGACAAGTATGTTTTACCCCTCAAACAGCTCATCACATCTAGGACCTCATTCAGCAAGCAGGATAGAACCAGAACAGTACTAGAGAAGAGAATAACCATGATGCTTATCTTCACAGCCGCAATAAGGGACCATCTAGTGAGAAAAGTACTCGGTTCAGGGTATTTAAGTGTCATACGGACCCGCCAACGCAGTTGAAACCCACATACGGTGGCGACCACATATTTAGCACACCCACGAATTTCGACCACAGAATTTTTTGCATATTACAGCCATATGATGAGCAATTGAAACCAGGTTCGAGCATGTGTTGAGGGTCTATGGGGGCTTCCTTCCTGTCGCTCATCAGAGTCAGTTGGAATTGGATTAAAAAATAAAATTCCAATTTCGTCGGTTTTCTCAACCTATGTAGGTATGAAAGTTTTGTATCTGCCTCTGGAGGGAATTGAATTGGTGATTCAAATTGAGCACTTTTCTCCTCAACATTTTGCTATGAGCGCTATTAGGGTGCTCTCCATACCAGCTGGATCCGGGGGAAGAAACAAACCGTCAAGTTTTTCGAAAATTTCATTTTATTGAATCTCGAGAATAATGCGTTTCCTTTGACTACTGGAATGCCTGTTAGTAGCACAAATCGGAGGAAAATCCACAGCCGAAGTGCATGCTCCCTACTTGTAATCACTATGAATTCGTTTTTTAGCAATTTTCTAGCCGTGTTGACAGTCCTTGCTTTTCCCTGAGGTGGATACCTGCGCATCAAAGCTACTATAGCAAAGTGCGCACTGATTTGAGGAATATAATCACATCTTCATTCGATTTGATAAATTAATGTAAGAGAGAAACAAAAATATTTCCAAAAGTATTGCATTCTGAGCTGTAAACGCGAAGAATGAGCACAGCTCCATTGAGAAACATTTTCTTGAGGAGTAGAATAGAAGCAGGAAAGAGAAAACTATGCCGCATCACATTCTCGAGTAGTGTCCTGATAGACCTTCCCAAGCTTGAAATACAAATTTTATATTTTCATCAGTTAACGGCCCGAAATTGGCAGCGTGATAAATATGTGGCCGTCACTGTAGGTCCTGATACTGTGCGAACTCGTTTGTTATAACAATGCACTCCTCCTTTCTGGTACCACAGTAGACGACAAACCCGGGTCCACTATGCCAGGTTTCAAGGAAAGTCGAAACTTCACTCAGCCTGCACAACTTTTTTTTTCTTGTAATGAGACGATAATGCGGAGAATAATGAATATTAGCAACGGCCTAACCTCGCAAGAAGAGCGATTCATTGTGTTTGAGTCATCCCATGTACATCTTGTGGAATTTCTAGTTAATATGTGGAATGCCCTAAAGACGGTTCAGTACAGATCCACAGAAAGGATGGGAGCAGAATATTGTATACTCCCTGTGAGCTGAGTGGAGCCTTTTTTCTGAACTAAGTTATTAATTAACAGCAGGGTCGAACACAGCGAATAGTAAGATCAAGCTCCAGGTTTAGGCTCTCTACTGGCAACATTTCTACTTGATGAAAGCTCTACCTAACTTTTTCAAAAAAGCTCATTTCAAAACAAGGCTTTCTTACGTCTGCTAGCTTAACCGCCAGTCACTTCGCCATCAACAGCAAAATGAGCTCCAAGATAATTGTCATACATAGTGCTGTGTTTCTAGGCCACTCCGAAAAATGGTCGCCGGAGGTCTGCTCGCCTCCCTTTCCTTCCTCGTCACTGGATTCGTTCAACTAAGCGTCAACGTCGGTCATTTCAACTCGTTTCTTCTTTCTACAAAACCATCTGCAAACAATGAAGTTGTAATTTTTCAGGAGACACTTCCAACCCTGCCAGCCTCTGATGAAGCTTTCGTAAGCGTGTGGAATCAACTGGATGGCTGTTCTGTGACGGCTACCTTCCCTGGACACAACCCCTTCAACGTTGCATCGAATATTGTGCGTTATTTTATCAATATTTAATGCATACAAGGGGAGGATTCTCGAGGGTCCGGCAAATCGAAATGAGATGGATATCACAGTTTGTGACGCTGATCTTTGATCCGTTTTCCGTTTTCGCTGCTTTGGATTTGGGAAAGTTTTGATAGCCATTAACCAACCAATTTCAACCAGTTAACAAGTTTGAAGTAGCTTTCGCGCATATTTTTTCAACATGATACATACAACGCGAAAACGTAGCGTGACTCTTCACAGAGAGCTCCGCAGCAAATGAGGAAAACGGATTCGAGGTCAGCATCACAAACTGCATATGACAGTATACATTTCCTTACGAGTTGTCGGACCCCCCTGGCACCTTCCCTGGTGAGCACTGTGTTAATGGTCGCTATCACCTGTGGTTGTTGGTTTTAAGACAACGGTTGACAATCGCAAAACGGGCGAGTCTTCGATGCACCTGAAGGCGCCGTCGGGAACGAAAACATGGACAGTACCCATTCAGCTGAGCTATTCCGGCTGCTCTAATAATAAATTCCAAGTGAGTTCAGCAGGAAACTGAAGCGATGGAATATCGGTTGTTTCTCACCACTTTTTCAGAATCTGCCCAATGTTTTCAATGCCAAGTTGGAAACGACAAAGATTTATTACGTGGCTATCAGCCCAAATGGCATCTATCAAGGCAAATCTGATCCGTCTAAGCCAACCCAAGGAACTGGAGAATTTAGCCTGGGGTGAGAGAATACAAAAGCATTATAGGCATTTTAATTATCAATGTTAAAGGTTGTTTCTTGGCGAAGGCACTCAGAAATGCTTCAAACAAGTGCTTTGAACTTGAAATGCATCGAAATTGGTTCCTTCTGAAGAAATCACTCTCCCCCAAGGATGTTGTTGGTTTTACTGCACCAGTCAGTCATGCTACGCCCACAGATGCTGGTGTTATAACTGTTATGTATAGAATCTGTGATCACCCCAGTAGTTGCAGCGAAAAAAGGTGGGGGAAGAAACATTCCAATGCGACGAAGTGCTCCACCCTCACTGTACAAAAGTTAATGTAGTATTTACTAATGTTCCAAAGATGTTCATCTTTACTCCAAAACGACTGCATTTTGGTGAGGACCAATGGGTTTGTAGTGAATAGGACTGCTTATAACTGCTTATTAGGTGCAGTTAATGTCCTCGTCAATTCACGCCGCAAAGGGTTCCCTGACTCAGAGTACAGTCACAGACGGTGCTGAAATGATGTTTTAGATACCTTTCCAGAAAACATGGATAGAAGTGCTGATATCGGAAAAGCTGTAGTGGATTAAGCCATTAATTGCAGCATATCCTTTTGGAAATAGTGCCCACTACAGAAATATTTCAAACACTGGAATTTCCCTCACATTTTGACCAAATCATCCCTATTTCTGTTGAAATGTTATTAAAAATCGCGTTAGAAGTGGACGTACACACTACAAACCATACATCACTTGCGAATACACCCGAAGAAAAAATATTAACCACGCCGGATTTCAAGAATAATTTCATCGAATTATAACTTATACAATGCACTTTCGAACCTGATTTCTTGTCAGAAATGCCTTTAGATAAAAAAAACCTTATCTGTTGCGTTTATTATGCAAATTTTATTTCCAAAACAAATATAAAAAAACGGAAAAGCATTTTCCATAAGTTTTGCAACTTCCCGAAATTCTGTATGCATAATATCACGGAAAATATCAATATTAAGCAAATATTGAACAACAATGTGCTTAAATCTACAAACACTTTTCTTGATCAATTCCTGAAAATAAGTACATATGTACCAATTATGGAGAATAGTGTATAATGCGACAGAACAAACAGTGCTTATCTACTGCCTTCGGACTTACCTGCAGGTAGTCGGATGACACGATATCTCCTTTATCTCACAAAAGTTTGGGCGAGACGTTTCCACTTCAACGTTCCGTGTTCAATCGCACTGGTCTTAGGGATCTGCCTATCTTAACTTCAATTATTGGCGCTGAATTCAGTACCCACCAAAAAAGTCTAGGAACACTGCATGAAGTCGCTTTCGCTTCTTTAAAAAATAGCACGAAAATTTTTGAATGTGTAAGTGGAATTTTCCTGTCCACTATAGAGGAGGTTCTGGGCACCCAATGTTCTGCGCAGGGCACAGCACTAGGTGGTCAGTGTCGGTTGGGGAGTACTAAGTCCAGTCGGATTCCGAATCGGGCTACTAAGTACCTACATACTAGGGTTCTCTTACGAAAAGAAGGTAGCACTAAAAAAAGTGACTTAAATAGCCGTTAGTGAAGACGACAAATGATGTTTCAGCAAGGAATGCGTACCATCTAGCTAAGACAGCCGAAACCATCCCAAATTCAAGCTAAAATCCTCGAAAAACCGATCCCAGTACGGAAATGTTTAGTAGTATCTTTGATATCTATTAATTCGAAACAATTTTCATATTTCACCTAGTATTTTCAACTTAACCTAGTTTTGAAGGGAAACGTGCTGAATAAAAATAAGTCGAAACAATGAAAAACTCAAGAAACATTCAACGAGTTCCTTCTGCCTTGTGGACGAGTGCAGGAAGCGACTTATACCAGTGGTCAGTTTGCGAGTAAGGATGGTGCACAAAACGAAAAATAAACAGATGCTAAACAAAAACTTGATATAATACATACACGTACATAACTACATACATCTGGCCCAATAATCTTGACATAAGTTATTGTACGTCATTTGCTGGCTTATTTATCTACAGTGATGACATGTTTTTTAACAGAACTTAACCCTATACATAGCCTAATAGTACCGGATCCGAAATGTCTCATCATAAACATGACCTGAAAGCTTGTGAGATAGCAAAAGAAATTTAGCGCAACCTCCCAGTGCAGACTTTCGATGCTGTCGAATGGGCTGATCCAGCAACTTCTAGTTAAAACAGCTGAAAAAAAAACAGTTTTCGATAGCAGATTTGGATGGACGCAGCAGCAAAACGATTCTGTGAAATCCGCGCGAGATCGGTGTTTACACAAGCAGAAAGCGAGACTGCTTCAACGTTGCTCAGAAAAGAAAACTAAGCCGTACATTTTGAGAGTCATTGTGGTCTTATACCTAGGTCTGCCTAAGGATTTACACAGCCGTTCTGTAACATTTCTAATCTAATTCTCACATCTCATCTATCACTGATTGCTCTCCTGTTTTTGATAGAAAGGTTTTTCGAGAGCGCATTTGCTGAAAATTGGCTATCATTGGGAAATGGAGTAACTGTACCTTTTCTTCCCCCTATTTCTTATAATCAGTGCCCTTGGGAAAACATAGGTGCCATGGAAATAGCGCTTCATGCGCTTTAAGAATTGTGTAAACGATGGTCTCCTTCAGAAGATTTTATTGATTTCACAGGACAAATTGCCAGAATGACCGGAATTTTTCGAAAATGCGTTTCTAACGAGGCCAACTGCTCCGAAGCGGAAGCCTCCCACACAACATGAATTTATTGATATATGTAGTCTAAACCTTTCTCTACTTGCCACAGAAAGAAGCGGAACAACGCATGAGTTTCCAGCGGAGAAAGAATCTAGTAATCGTTGTACAATAACTTGTGCCTGACTCGTACATATGTGTTCGCAACGCACCTTCGAGTGCAGAAATAAATGAATTGGTAAATGCCCTCTCTACCAGTATGTCCACGAAGGTGACGTTTTCTGTGTTCGACACATCACTGATTATTTGAAACTGAATATTAAAACTTTTACTCAACTCACTCGCGATGTTAACTCGCGAGATTTTCGCTTTCAAATCATCCTTCATAAATCACCAACCGCGGAGCGACGCAGTATCTAACTTCACCGGAGATTTTTACAAATGCCGGTGTCGCTTAAACCAAAAGTGGAGCGACTTTTTTTTGCTCGCTCCTTTGGTCTTAGTTTTCCTACTTCATTATTTTGCTTCAATCCTTTTGCAGCATTGTGATGGCAACAACTCCTCGATACGACGGAAACTTGGTGATGTGCCGAATGGACGCTGGCGATTTCGATCCGGCTCATCCCTGCAACCCTCGCAGTCCTTCCGACTTCTACTACTGGGAGACCAACTACGACGAAGGCACAGACGACCGTGAAGCGAACTACACGTTTTACACCACGCAAGGTGCCAGTGGTGCATATGCTGTAGACTACGTCTTCAAACCGGTGAAGCCTGGAAGGTTAGCGCTTAACTATGCATAAGTGAGAACCGATTGATAGCAAGGCTTCTTCTTCATTGATAACGGATAATAATGAAACAACGAAACGCCCTTTGCTCGCAATCATTCAAAAAGATAAGGTTTTATTGCCTTTGCTGACGAATACTTTCTCTTTCTATATAAGCTTTTGTAGAGACAATTATACATACAAAAGGTAGAAGGCGCGCTCATGCAGCTGTTTCCCAGCAAAGGGCACAAAGCGTACAGAGCTTTCACCTGTGAACTTCAATTTTTGGGCTACTCCGGACGCCATCAGGTTCCAAACTGTTTGGAGGACATATAGGAACATTTGCCAGAGCGTTCCTTCTCAGGAAGCGTCAGAAAATGTTGGGATGAATTAAAAAGAAAATGATAAATACATGTACAAGCAAACATCATTACAGCAACGGAGAAAGCCCTTCTGCCATATCATGAAGAACATCACTGAAAAAAAGGGGAAAAGACGCATAGCCGTAGTCCCCGTTCTGTTGATTGGGTTGCTGTTACTGCCGGAATTTTTCCACTACATATGTACCACTGGAAAAATCCATTTTGACTTACAGGCGGTTAAAAAAGAGCGAGACGTTATTACTTTTTTGAAAGCGTCCTCTTACTGTCAGTACCACCTCAGCAATAAGCAATTCCAGAGGATAAAGCACACAAATAACATTGACGATGCTTCGCCCGTCAACATTTGTATGTAGCTCTAAAACGTAGTCTGTTTTCACAACCAATTCAAATCTTCTTGGTTTTACCAAGGGCAACGAGAGAGGAAATAACGGGGAACCAAGTAGTGTGATCCGAAGAATTAAAGATCGTTTCCAGGTGGCAACTATACTACCTCGATGGGACGCCGAAGAACGTGGGTTTCAAGACCCCTCCGAAAACAAACATCACAGTCAAAGCTACCGGTGTTCGAATGGAGATTCATGAGCAAGGAGCTGTATACGTTCTTGCTCTCACAGGAACGAAGGTACGTCACAAACTAGAAAATGATTCCTGTATTGTGAATTAGAAGAAAACGAAAAAAAAATCAGAAAGAGGTCAGGCCAAGTACAAGCTTTAGCAGCAAACAACTCTGTTGTCATTCGACATTATCAATTGCGATATAAACCTTTACAGCACAGCTATTCTTACGAATGGGAAGCTTACATTCTGAGCCTTCTTTACGCAAAGGGGGGGGGGGGGAAGAGAGAGAGGTCGCGAAATGATCAACGACGTGTCCTGTTCTGACGATAGCCGACCACTACAGATTGACCTGACAGAATTTACCACGTCGAAATCTTCAAGGCTAAGACCTTACAGCTGTTTCTCTGGCAACCAGATAAGGCAAACGTGGCAGAACCTGCCAGGCCACACTCACAGAAAATGGAAAGAAGACGTACGGTGAATAACTGCCGCATTCCGAGTGCTGGGAGAAACACACCTTTTGTTTTTGATGCGGTTAGGGGGCTAGCTGCTTACCAGATCAACTGTGGTGGCATTGAACCTTCCACCCCCTCGTTGTCACGTGACGACTCGCTCCCTGGGAGGTTATATTAGTTTGGGGAGGAACTCTTGTCCAAAATTTTGATTTCTTTTTGTTCTTATCAACACTTTACCCAGTTAGCACTGACCGTGCGCTATTTTTTGGATTGAGTCGTCATTGAGCTGATCTCTCTAGAATTTGGGTTTCTGTGAGTCAAGCAAGTGAGAGGCCCCTAACTTAACACAATTTATTTTGAAATCATTCTTTCCTTGGCAAGTAGGCTTCAGGAGGACAAATCAAATTATATCCGGAGAGTACGAGGTCAGGAGTATAGGAAATACAGTAAAAGTTGTCTCAACCTAGCTCCGTTCATTTCTACCACAAGGAGGGACGAGAGTGAGGGTGGGAAATGGGTGGAGCAGTGCAGGTTTTCCACTCTTTCCCTTTTCTTTTTCCGTTTCCGCCAGTTTCGAAACCTGGCCTACACAGGTGGTAGCCATGAGTGTCCTGTCTGGCGGAAGCATTTCGAACTGCAACATTCCTCCAGCTCTGTACTGTGGAGTCATCCAAAACATGGATGATCCAATAGGCTCATATCCGCGAACCAAAAGTGGGTGGATCAGCGGGGTCCTGCGGAATACCTGGGCTCACCGAGGTGCTTCAAGGCCCCTCAAAGTAGGAATTAAAAAAAAGTTCCTTCACTAATTTGAGGCTTGACAGAAGTGGAAGTGCCCCGGCTGACCTTCTATACCTCTTGAGGAATAGCACAGGAAATGTACACCAGTGATTAACACCCCGCTTCCCGTCAAATCTCCGGATTTTTGAAAGAATTTTTGAAAATTTTCGGAGAAGACTTTCCCGCTAACCTGATATAAACCGGTGGTTGAGCGTCGCAGCTCAGTCGTGTCTCACCTTCGGCGGGGACTAGCGATGAGGTCCGGGTAATTCGCGGCCCGGGGCAACAATCGGTCGGACGAGGTACGTGGGGTGCGGATGCGTCGCGCCGGTAAAAGTGTACCTAAAGAGCTCGGGGGGACCCA
>KN726253.1:25648-43940 GCA_000816745.1 Ancylostoma duodenale
GAGCTCGGTGGACCCCACGAGTCTGCTGGACCAAGCGAGCGCTATCGTGAAGAGCGCATACGCGTTCGGGAACTTTTCAGGATAGGCACTGGTAGGCATATGCTTACCCACATTCGCAGTAGGAACACAACAGCTAGATTTGCGACCAGATTGAGTTGCCATCCCAGGTTTGCGCAATCTAAATCCTCCTCTCCGAATAACTGACTGTCTTTACGTGAAGGACTCGTGGACGACAAAATAAGCTTCGAGCTCGTGGTGTAACTGTTGTTCGGCCGTGTCTGCCATCCTGGAATCTCTGAATTAGTGCTGTCTAGATGGTATGATTTCTCGTTGAAGCAGTTCAACCTTACAACACTAATCCCTCCTCGGACTGAAGCATCCGTTGTTTAGTCTCGCTCTCAAAAGTTTCTCGAGTGCTGGTATTCTTGTGCAAGTGTGACAGCAGTGTTGTACCCATTCAAAACGTCATCGCCTTTCACAACGCTGCTCACTGCTTTAGTTTCTGTGAAGTTCAACTCCAACCACACATCTGTCAGCGTTAATTGTTATTTAATGATCATAAGTAAGGGCTCTTGCTTTGATTCCGTAATTAGTGCGGGCACAACACCAGCACAAGAAAGCGAATCACGCACCTCCAATAGATGATTCAACACAGTTCCAAGTATTTCAACGAAAACAAACGAACTCATTGTGCATCCCCAAACTCCGATGTCCCATGTACAGTACGCACCCTCATCCTTGCTCCTTCATACGTTTCGTGGACGATCCTCACCATGTATTCTGCGATTCCACGTTTTCTAATTTCCAAACCACATTTCGTGGGAACGGAACTCATTGTATGGTTTTTCCTAATCTAGCGATGTGCGCTACTGCATGGCTTAATCTCTTCAAATATTTCATATTCTAATTAATAGAAAAACAGTGATGTGATGAAAAGGATTCCGTCATTCTTTGCTCCATCCTGTGTTCAATTTTAGGATCAACCGGTGAAACACATTAACCAAGTCGTGCAGTCCAACTCTGTTTCCATTCTTTGGCAAATTCCACAGATTGTTATCATCACAGCAGCTGAGATTCTGTTCTCCATCACTGGTTATGAGTTCGCGTACTCGCAAGTGAGCTGTTTTTTTTAGTTTCCATCCCGATATTACAATAGAAGAATGAAATGACATTACGGAAATTTCTACTATTTAGTCTGCTCCTTCCATGAAGGCCTTGGTTCAAGCGTTGTGGTTATTAACAACTGCCATTGGAGATTCGATTATTGTCTTAATCACTGCGCTTAACCTATTCTCTAATATGGCCACAGAATTTTTCGCATATGCAGGTATTTCGTTTGACACATTTCATGTCCAGTAAAGTGAATATTCCCTCTATGATCTGGATTACTGTTTTCAGGAGCCATGTGCGCGGTTATAATCATTTTTGCACTGATGTCCATTTTCTATTACGAATACAACTACTACACTCAAGAAAAGAAACCAGAATTTGCACCTGATGATGAAGATGAGGACCTCATACCGAATAACGAAGTAAAACTGAGAGTAGGTTTGGACACACATACGTATTTGAAATAATCACCGCGCTAATCTTTACTACTTACTATTCAGGCGTTTTCAATAGATCCACATGATGGAGAATACGCTTGGGCAGTAGAACAACGGTTGGATGATATGCCTATCCCAGACGAACGGTTCTAGTATTTAAACCCCTATAAGTTGGAAAAAATGCAGGATACTATCAATGACGTTTCCTGATATTACAGATAACTTTATTGTTTACATCATAGTATGCATACCTTCTGCTTTGAAACATGATTTCTAAGAGAATACAAGACCTCTTGCATCATTGCTTTCGGTCATGCTAGGGTTTCGATTGTCTCTGATGGTTTCATTAATCTAGGCTGAAAGCAGTGCTTATATTGTACGTATGTCAAGACTGGATTTTTCCGAAAGTACAACAGACAAGGTCAAATGAACAGTTCTACCTTACAACTGTCACTCCTTAACTGCATCTTTAGCTGAATACATGATCACGTCTTGTTATCCTACCAGCATTTTCTGAAAGGGTACTCATGGTTGAAACAATCAGGGATGAGCGGAAAGAATTTTCCACACACCGTCAACTGTCGTAAAACAAACAACTTCTCGTAAAAAGGAAAATCTTGGTTCTCAGATCCCAGGCTTGAATATCTTTTGAGAGAGCAGTTCCACTTTTTCGAATCTCGTAAGCATTTGTTCTGGACGAATCATTGCTTAATGGGTTTCTCCTGCATGATGGGTGGGAGAAAAATAGAAGAGAAGCATTGCAGAAAGCACAATATTTCTCGAACAATCCTGGTGGATCGGTTGCTTCTCTGTTGTGTACTTGACGTCACCTGGATTTCACACAACCTTTCAATTACGAAAGAATCCGTGGCCTTCGATGGTTGACGTAAGCTGGATTTTTAGACATGGGATTGAAAGCGACCACCATATACTCATACCGTTTGTTTCGTACCGTTTGTTTTCTGAGACATTAGCCAATAAAAAAGGCTGATGTGAAATTGAAGTGGCAGGTTCGCGGCTCGATGCTCTCTTACGTATTGGCTGCTACATGTTTGACATTGCTGTGAGGTACTCGCTTCCTCTTATTCAGAAGTAAGTCGTTCTTGTCGGGCGGACTTCTTGGCAGAACAAAAATTATGTAATATAAGTGGATGCGTCTACCTTTGTGCGTCTTTCGGGTAAGCGTTGAGAATTTTTAGGCCACTTTGTAATTTCCTCATTCAGAAATTACATCTTGAATAGATGCAATAGATAATGAGACCATAAGCTCCTTGGGGTCCCCTGAGTGAGTTTTGGTACAGTGTGACACTTCCACTTCAGAATATTGACTCCGCTGTTGCCCTCACTTCTGTTGACTTGTCTCATGATATCCTCGTTTCTGAACCGGAAAGCGTTTGTAAATTTAGGCTCTGAACCGGAAAGCGTTTTCTTCAAATAAAACAACCTAATGAAATCACACAAAATGTGTTATTTCGCCAGCCCTTAGTCTGACCAAGCTAGAGCGAAATAGGAGGAATCTATAGAGCCAATGGGTAGGGATCTATAGAGCAAGTGTGACATGATCTGAAAGCTACGAGCTAAAACAATGACTGACGACAGTCAAACAGCAAACAGTAACACTCAACACAAACAACACTCTCAGACTTCACTGCACAAAGTGTGTGCTGACGCGCTCCTACATATGTATTGTTTACAGAAGTACGTCGTTCTCTTCTCATAATTTTGAATCGCACCAAAGCAACACCCCACACTAAGAAATTATTTTTATTTGATTGTAGTCGGACGACAGAAGTATCGGCCAGCATTTGATTAGTCAACGGCGCTGCACATTGTGCCAAATCGTCAAGAATTACAAGTAGTCAGCAGAGAGAAATTCCAAAAAAAAGAGTGATAAAATTGGCCCGCTCGTTGGTCAGTGTTATGAAGCCGAAAAGCATAGATTTTCTCCCAACCTTCGCAGATGTTGAAATTTTTTCTGAAAAAAAAAACAGGGAGAGACCCATAAACATATTCAGCAGCTTTCTCATCGGCACAGTACTTTGCATAGATTCCACTCAGTGCGCCAGAAATTCCGCTGTACGTACATATGTATGTAGTGACGGTACTCCTATGTACATATACACTAAAAGGGCACCTCATTCTCATCTCTTTTGAATCTCTTCTCAACCCTCCCTTACCCATCCTGGCGAGAGTATTGTTACTGATACTCTGCCACAGATTCGACGGAATTGTATGACAAATGATGTCTATAAAAAGTTCACAACAACTTTTGGTGGAGCCTTGGTGTTTCCCAACACTACAAGTACACGATTTCCGGCTGCGAACACACACTGATCCCAGGCTTGAGGCCATAGAAAAATATATTTTGGTAATATCATAGTGATATCAGGTGCCCCGCAAGCATTTGGAAAGGGGAAGACATGAAGCTAATCAGTAACTAAGCCAGGAATGCTTGCTCACTGCCCTCATGCGCAGCGAGCGTTGGGTATTGCGCCGTTCCCAAATTCCCACAACCACATGATTCCTCTGCACTCGTTGTTATGGGGCACGCCGAACTTCACTTGTTGCCGTCAGAAAGAGGAAGTGGTGGAGGTGTTGCTAGGCAGGAAACAAAAGAACGAGGTAGCGCATGCTCACAGCTCATACGTAACATTCTGATCCTTCTCATCTTTTTTTTTGTGTTCGCACCACTCGGAACATTAATAGCCAACGATATCTCTTAACTTCCGTTCATCAAACTTCAAGATCATGCCTCGGAATTTCCTCACCTTTACGCTGCCAAAAAATGTGTGGAAGCTAGTTGTTTTCCCTATTTTCAATGCGCCCTTCGGATTCTTGAGGTAACTGCTAAGAAAACCATAGTTAAAATTATACTGGAACAAGAAAGATTATGTTTGGAAAAAACTTCATCAATTTATCAGACCGTCAGGACTATGAGCAAGTTGGTTAGACTTCACGAGTAGAAGAGCCATAATGAATATGTTCACGCGAAAACATCGGTACCAGAAGCAAGTGCTCATTTACGCAAATGGCGTGAACTTGCTTGCAGTGATACCTTTGCTACTGGATGAAGAAAAGAACAAAGTATTTAAATATCTTGGAATAACTCTTAGTTCTGAAACAACGATTAAACACACCCTTTAGAAGAACCTAGTTCCGTTCGGGGAGATTTCTAGGAATTCTATGAAAATTAATAGTTTCTTTGAGGAGAACTCTCTAGGGCTGTAATTTAAGATTGGTTTCATAATTAAAAAAGGAGTGTTGTGCCCGAAGTTTGTCGCATAGAGGAACACGACCGACTGCTTTTTCCTACGGTCTTGAAACAGATAACGTCTGTGCTGAAGCACTATACATATTTGACAGCACCGAATATTCCTGCTGCAAGATCTCAGCTTACTGGGTTGGGGAATAAGTTTTGCTGTCTTTCATGGGCATAGAAACCACTATTTTCCACCAACAATGTCAGTTGCACTGAATGTGTTACATACCTGATTTTCTCGCCCATTACTGCTGCAAGAGATAGGACAGCTGCTCAGCACCTTGTCTGCGAAAAATTGCGTTGTTTGAGACTACTCAAGTTGTACATAGCCTGCTACTGCAACTAAAACTTCGTGGAATGAATTAGGAACTTTACAAAATTACTTGAATATAACCGCTCCAGACCTGGCGAGCCCGCAGCGCTAAAATCCCTCACATCCGAATTTCTTGCTAATCATTTTCGCGAACTTTGTGCAGAGAAGACGACCACACCCAAAATGAAGAATCAATTCATATTTGAGCGTTTTACCGTTCTGCGCTTATTGTGTGAGCTATACCTACATGTTGATGAGGGTCAGCATCAGCAATAATCCTGCCTTACACCTGGACCAACCCTAGGAAAGTAAAAAAGAAAATGAATGGAAGATATTTGCACGAAGTCATTCCCCAACCTAATAATTCTCTCACTAGGTAGGACATTATTTAAATTCGTGACCAAAAAGTTCTTTCTCTTCCACCCATGTCATCAAACAAAGCTTGAACCAAGGCAGTGGAGTACATACGATCAAAAGACCTCCAAAAGTTTTGCAGTATACTATCATCCTTCTATGTGGGAATTCTTTTGGATGAGTGAATATTCTCAGCGAGATCGGCACGAATGGAGAAGCCCGATCGTTTAGGGCATTTGCTGGATAGTGGTGCTGGTAATATCACACCTTGATGTTACTCTCTAAAAAAATGCTTTGAGTGTTGCGAAACTTCTGGGGGAAATTGGTATGGGTTGAATCGCTTCCATGTTGTACCATCCAGCATCTTCCATAACCATTTGCACCGGACCACTTTCTTCTGGCAGCTGTAACCATGTTTGAGAAACGATGCTGAGCATAAATTGATCGAAAACTTTGTAGTGTTACTTGGTAATGTGGTGCTGACAAAGTCTGCCAACAGCTTGCGAGTGCCCAGAGAAGCATGGGAACGATATATGTTTGTAGCACATCTTCTCAACTGAAGAACAAATGCATAGTCACGTGGAGTCGCTCAGGTCAAGGATGTAGTAACTAGCGTTATCAAAAGAAAACAAGCTCATTCATGGGAACGCGCAAAGTCAACTGACGTGAAATGGTCGAAAGAACCCATGGAACGACGCCCAATCTCGAAACGTTCACCAGATGAACCAAAAGCTTGATGGCGCGATTAATTCCGGAAATTACTTGGAACATGCAGTTGACAGCGCATTGCGAGAGAGACGGATGTCTGGTCTGCACAATTTTTTTCCTGACATAGATTGATTTAGGATCATGCTTTATGCTAATTGATTATGCTGAAGTAAGTAGTGTATTATATAGTGGAATTCACAACTCCATGTGTAACCACATGAGTCTTCTTCTTTAATTATTCCCATTAATTTTATTGCAATAACACACTGTCACGATATCACGAGGACGATTACATGAAAGATATGTAAGAGACCTTGCAATGAAGATGACACGACGAAGCTTTTACAAGAAGGTCAATCACGATTGCACCTCTCCACGGCCTGGAGCACCACACCACCTACGTGATGCAGCTGAGCGCTGTGGATGTGGGGTGTTGCCTCGCCCGCGCCGCGTAGGTGGATGCGACGCTTTACCCCGCGAAGAGGTGCAATCGTGATTGAGAGACTCCGTACAGTGCGCGTTAAAACTTTGCGTCCATCCAAAAAAGTGCTATTTTCATAGGCTTATCAAAGTTCTCGCGATATGGACTATCGTTTTGAGCCTGCTCAGAAACTTCCTGAATATTCATTCCACTACAGGGTGCGCACAAATTATTGGCGCGTGGTTTTTTAAGCTCCAGTCGGGTGGTATTAGGTAGGATTGATCGAATTCACAAGCCATGATCTAAGTATCTTTGCTTGGATCATCTCTACCGTAGACAGCAGCTGGTTTACCGAATGACTCCTTTCTGTGCCTACACGGCTTTAGGAATCTTCTTGGTCAAATCGCGAGGTACAGAGCCGTGACACGAGGTCGGTTACGGCTCCCTACCTTCGAACATTTTCTGGGGTAGGCTTAAGAGACTCCGAGCATCCGTGTATGATAGGTCAAGACAAGTCTCAACTACTGTGCGCTCACCGTGGATTGGACCACTAAACGACTACTATGCTAAAAACAGGTGTTATATCTAACACGCCGCTTTTGCCATTTTTTTGCGAACTTAGGACTGATAATCAGAGGAGAAGAGCGAATATAGTAAATGTTCTGAAAGCGTGGAAGACTCCTAATTCTACTGGTAAAAATTGGCCTTTGCAAACTCGTTCATCCCCAGTTGACAAGGCCAAATTCGTTCAAAAGTGGTTTCACAGGTGATTACCTTGAATTTTAGCTTGGAGGGATTGTCCATGTAACTCACTTCATTTCCATTCTTATAAGCTCCGCTTTAGATATGTTAGTGGGTAAGGTCAGTAGTACCAAATGGGTAGGAATGGACTGGTTGGACTTCGTCCCTGAATAATCTTGAAAATATCTTCTGAAATAACACTTGCGTGTCAAGAGTGGTCTGAGCTGAAAGCTTCCCCATGTCTATACAGACCAGGAAAGAGATCACTCGGCAAAATTGCTGTTTTTTATGGTAGGTATCTTCCAACAATCATACCCACAACATGGCCTTCAAATTCGCTCAACCACATCTGACTGGCGCTTAAAAAACCACGCGCCAATAATTTGTGCGCACCCTGTAGATTTTGTCTGCACGCACCTATGCCAAAAGTAGCCGATGTGTAGGAATGAGAGATCCCTCGTACCTCTGAGAGAGCTGCTCATTGTCCCAATCGGATCAGACGCATAAGACAGGAGTAGCTTCCCTGATTTTGAGAATAGAGACATATAGTCTTCTACAGGGTTTCCATGAGCAACGATAACGCACAGGTTCTTGATAGGATCAGAAAAATGCGCAGTTGGCTGAAGGGGGTGAAATGAAGAGGGTTGCTACGATTAGTGCTTCGCGGGGTTAGCTGATAGAGACTTGTTGAAGAGATTTTTATCCACATTCCACCTTCACAGTACCCGAGCGAAAATTCCAGTAATAATGTAAGCTTCTATCAGAGCAGCGGAAGCCGGATTTAGGTCCTCGAGAGAAAACAAAACATTCAACATTATGAGTGAAACTTTGCATGTTGGAGAACACAAATTTCTGAGACACTGTATTTTCGATCAAAAGAATTAGGATTTTCATGATGAAATGAAACAGATTGAGCACAAGCTCCTAGGAGTTTTTCAATTGGTGGGGGCGACGCTAAACATATCAACTGAAGAAAAACCTTGAAGTGTTCTCGAAAGCGTGCTTTCAGGATGTGCGCAAATTTTGTTGGACATTGTATGTATTATATGTATGTACATAGACCTAAGTGATTTGGCTTGCGCTTAACAGTTGATCGTTGTATGTGACCGAATTCCCGTAGGATTAGAATCCTTTCAGCACCACGGAGCAGATGTCATGACAATGCTTCTACCGTTTTTCTTGGTATTCATGCTTTCGCCCTCGCTGCAACAACCAGTGTACGTGGACAATCCTTCCAATCCTCCTCACGGTTGCTTGAACTATGGTGTATGCGCGGATCCGGTGCCGACAGTGCTAGACATTGATAACAATTTGTATTATTACTCTTGTCCGTCAAATGAATGCATCTGTAACAATGGCACAACTGGTAACTTGTGCGCAGATGGTAAGTGCTTCTTTAGAAATCGTGAGCCCATCAGATCACTGCATCACTGATGAAAAAATCAGCATGTACTACAGTTCACCAAATAGAGCTATCTTCTCGTTTTTTTTTCAATCCATGCATTTAAGTCATCGACAAATGCGATCCTGACCCGTGCCCGAAAGTTAACGGTAGCATGTCTACTTGTACAAATGGCGTTGGGAACTACATGTGCGAGTGCCAACCAGGATACACAGGAGCCAATTGCGAGAACAGTGAGTATTCTGGTGTTTCTCATCATTTAGTTGCTCGCCTTATCGTTTTCGTAGAGTAAGTAGCACTTGGTACATTTTTTGTGATAGCATGCATGACAGAAATCATTTATGATCGGTTGCCGTATACATATGTACATACGGTTCCGCCGGTGCCGCCTTTAAAATCTGCGAAATAAATGCGATTTCGCGTCGGAATAGCCGCCTCGCCGTAACTCTGTTCACTGTGGTCTATTCGCAAGGTCCACATATTCGGAGTCAGCGCCTTCTGTTCTATCCTGGTGCGCTGTTTAAAAATGCAAAATTATCAAATTTTTGCATCTTCGCTGATTTCACAGCAGGCTGGCGTTAGTGACAACCAGATGTGCGTCGTGTCGCGCCTAATTGTATGTATGCTCAGGTACCACCGATCCCCAAATCCCAGGAATTCTCGGAAAACTTAAACGCAGCACCCACGGAAATTTCCACCTCTTAGATCTCAATCCTATCGTGATCCAATCGATTGTGGGGTCAATTTTGCATTAAGAGTACCACTCAGAACTTTTTCCATCACGAGTAATAACAGGTAATATCTGGATCAGCAGGATCACTAGGCAGTCTAGCTACGAGCTCTCATGCTACCATCGCTCTCCAAAGTCATCCTTGGAGCGCGGAAAAATAGTAGCAACTGTCAGCTAACTGGGCAATGACTGCGAGTGGCAGTCCTTCATATTAACGTTTTCATAACTTATTTTGACCAAAATTACATTTTTATCCTCAACTTTTCTAAATTTACTTGCTTTTCACTTATTATTAATCTTCATAAACCCTTTTTCTCAACCAGAACTTCCGTTTTTCAAATATTACGTGTACCTAAATTTAGTTTTTGTAATTACCATATGATTTTGTTCTTTTCCCGAGTTATGCCTTTATGATGAACATCCCATCTTCTTTTTCTTTCTAGGTGGCAGTGATGGCAGCGTTATCGAATTTTTTGTTCGACCCCACACGTGTAACTCGACAGCCCTGCTCTAACCTACCAAGACAGAAGCATCCGGAAAGCGATTTTGCATGAGTTTTGGCGGGATGAGACACTTCCCCCATACTCCTCATTATCGAAAGCCTAATATTCCGCTACAATCTCGGAGACGGAATTTTTCATGGGTGCTGCCTTTAAGGATATAGGAAATTATTACTGATTACAAGAAGGATGTAGAATTACGATGACCTTCTCAACATATCTCAAGGAATTCCGCCAGCGCTCAAAACCAATTTTACTTGCGCTATGACAAGAGGTGTCAACAATCACTAGAGGCTTCCCCCTTCACCAACATCAGATTGTTGCAGGCGCCATAGGGAGGGCTCGCTATCGTGACCTATGACAGCGCTGCGTAGCCTGCAGGCTCGCACCGAATGATCGATTGTAGAGATGCTCCTAGGACATCTCATAAATAAAATAAGTAAATAAGTAAAATCCGATGTTCATTCGCACAATATGCCTGCAAAAATCTCTAAATGAACGTTGTGTAATATGATCTTACGAAATGGATCTCGTTAAGAATCTATATTTATACAACTATTGATTTCTGTCGCTTTTTTCTCATTTTCTCTCGAAACGCTTTGATAATCGATTGGAAGTGAACATATCTGACTTCCATCCTCACGTGCGTTGGAAACAAATCTCTCCTAATTAAACTTATTTTCTTTTATGTGCTCGTCTTCTCGACAAAAATTGCGGACAAAAAAAAAAACAAATAATATACAAAAAGCGAAAGATAAAGGGGAAAAGCAACTGTTTATATACTAAATAGCATATATGCTCACTTTCTGTTCCGTATGTGAAGAAATTGGAAAGAAAAAGAAGACAAGTGATGCTAATGGATCAAACCAGAGACTGAAGAAACGTAGTATACATACTTGCACATTTATTCGAACGTTTGAATGTCGAATATATCGAATAAATTCGAGGATGAGAAAAGAACTTCCTCGGTTTCCCGACTCCGTTCAAAAAATGAGGTTTTTGCATAAGCAAACTTTCAAATGAATTCAATCATTCGAATGAGCCATTCGAACGATCGAATTCATTTGAGTAAATGTGCAGGTGTAGTATTAGGTTGGTGCATAATTAATGCGGCTTTTTTCGCGACTCCTTTTCTCTTTAAAAATTAAAGCTTCTTGAACGGTCTTTTCATATAAATATTCCTCTTCTTTCGTATAGTAGCGCTGCTATCGAAAACCGTATCCATATTCACCATCTCATGCTCTACCACTCCGGGAAAAGCAGGGATGCAGCACAGTCATTTCGGGATCTCAACGGAATTTTGGGTGAAGAAAAATCGGCAAAGCCAACTCGAGAAATGTTCGAATAGTTCATGTAAGTAGAGACAATCCTATAGATGAAGAAGGATGAGCTCCACGATCAAATTTCGACGACCAGGAACTTTTCGCAGCCGTGGAAGGGAAGGAGGATGGATCGACGAGATTCCTCAGAAATGGAGCCTGCACGTTTGCTTCAGACAATCTGTGAAAATTCGAATATTGTTCCTGTCTGAGAATTCGGCGGACCCATTTCGTTAATCTCCATGCTTTTCTGAGCCTTTTGAGAGGAAGAACCATGGTCGAATCGTCCATGTTGAAGACTTCGGACAGCATTCCCATTGTCAAGCTTTCATCCTCCTTCACGGCTGCCCAAAATTTCTGGTGCTCGGAATTTGATGGCCAACCTCTTCTTTCTTTATCTGTGAAGCTTGTACCTTATGAATATAAACAATCTTTCAAATTAGCCCTGCTGATTTATCCATTTTTGAAAGGCTCGCTGAGATCTCGGAATGACTATGCTGCATACCAACTTTTCCCGAAGTGATAAAGCCTGTTATAGCGGATATGGATGCGGCATTTGATAGAGCCTTTAATGAGTGGAAAGAGTGGATTGTTTTCATGAAAAGTCCGATTTGAAAGCTTCAACTTTCATCGAGAAAAGAAGTCACGAAAAAAGCCGCATTAATTATGCACCAACCTAATACGTAGCTATTACTACGTTTTGAACCAAACGAATGTGAAGTTATTGTCCGATCAACAGCGCAATTTTTCGATTCTAGCAGTTGATCGCCCAGCGCTAACTCCGTGACTACCTTGCGGTTCTGATTGAACATGAGCGAGGGTCATGTCTGAATTTTCGCACGTTAGAATTCCCGCTTATCCATCCTTGTGATACGCAAACAGATGAAGAATCGTGGAAATCTCTTGAGAAAGGGGTGTTGCATCACTTGCTCCAGACGGTTTCGAGAACTGAGAACCAAAAGAACCCAACAATCCGAGAATGGATCTCAGTTACATCTCATTTGACACGCTGACGACATGATACGTTCTATTTTTAGGCAGGGCCCATCGGGTCGGCGCTAATTTCTGTTTATCGTTTTTCTCTATATCCCTTTGGAGGAACGTACGTATGTACATAGTACATGTTTAGGGATGCTGACCAGGAACAGGAATATGTTCTCCTTTTTTTTGCACAGTGGAACCCTACTAAAGTGTTGCGATATCAATTCCGTTTTAGTCCCATTAGTGGAGACTACAATTCATTTTTTTTTGTTTTGCTCGATCAACACATGTGCAATCAAATTCAACAAATCACCTGCATATAGCTGCTTAAAACAAATAAGATTGGTGGCACTGTTTCAGATAGCGAGGTAGAAAGCCAGTTCCTTTAGTAGGGTGTTGTAGCTTTGAGCGGGAGTTTTCCATCTTTTCGATGCGAAAAATGTCGTAGGGGAGGCGCTGGACATTGATAAAACTGGGAACTTCGTTCTCATAATCCTCAACATCTGCTTGATTATCCGAGGGAAGCGTCTTGCTAGTGGCCTCCTCGAAACCGCTAGTCACTACAGTTCGTGGGCGGGTTTTCTTCGACCTCTGCCAGCAAGTGCCTCAAGGCCCGTCTCAATAACTGGGTGAGGGTTGCGGTCCTTGATGAAGGTGACTAGTTCCTGCATCGAGAAATCGATGATTTGGGAAATTGAAGCTCTGTGAGAGCCGTCGTTTGTTCCTCTAGTTCTGTTCATTCGAAAGGATTTGAGGACATTCTGTAGCCTTTGCCCTACCAACCCTCCTACCAAAAATCGAAAGTAGAGGGCTATCAACAAAAAGCAAAAGGGTACGATAAAACGATACTTAGAAAGATAAGGCAAGAGCGCAGTTGCCCTACTCTTCGCAATTACACACCGAGTGATTTTCCACCACAAAAAAAAAGAATGTAAGAAAAAATCGTGAGAATGAGGTAGTGATAGAAAACGAATGTAGACGCAGCCACACCCGGACACAGTTATGTACCCTCTACTCTGCAGAGTACTAACGATTGGGCAGCTTTATCTTCTATGTATTATGCTCTATGCATCTAGAACAATACCCATTCAGTATTATGCAATAAATTCACATGCATCACGTCGGCAAACTTTTATGAATGTTTATACTGCCTACTACGGATCAAAGTACTGATTTTCAGCCATACTACGGTGTCTTGAACCCCGAAGCAGAGTTTGCCCTGCAGTGTCTTTTGAAAATTGATTCAATTCTGTTACCCTTTCTCCCATCATCCTACAACAAAAGCGCAATAGCAGCGATAAATGAATCGCATAAGACTTGTCTGGGAAGTTTAGAACGCTTTCCACAGTTTTTATTTGATTTTCATATTTTAAGCTAACCAAATTAGGTGCCAGCTCCGTTTGTACAACAAATCCTTGTCTAAACGGTGGAACATGCTCCTCTACCAACAATGTGGACTATAAGTGCACCTGTGCTGCTGGATACGTCGGCATACGATGTCAATGTAAGTCAGTATAATGACACTCAATACTAAATTTGCTATAGTTCATTGTAGACAAGAATCCTTGTGAGAAAGTGAACTGCGGTCACGGTGTTTGTGAGTCGATCTTCGATGGAGCCGATTTCTTTTGTCGATGCGAAGAAAACTGGCAACAAGTCTACTGCGGCCGCCAGAAGTATCTGTGGTGTAAGTGAAAGACAGAGTTGTTTAACTTTTTGTTGCCATCTTATGACGTGGCGAATTGCACCTATTCTAATCACATCCGTTCTTGGAACTGGATCCTTGTGGAAATCGATTTTCGCGATTTCGCTAATTCCTACATATTTCTCTATCGAGTGTCACCCTCTGTTTTTTTAGTAAGAGCAGAAAGCTCACAACTCCTAAGAAGTATTATCTAGTTAGAATCTTGGGGCAAGGTCTGCCTACATGATGTCCATCTGTGAACATTTAGCTGGCTCACCTGTGAATGAAGGCTGTTACGGCTACAATGCTGCTCTCGATGATCCAAACTACTACAAAAGGATCAGCGATCCCGCCATGACTGTAACAAAATGTCAACAGATTCTCACATCCCAGAATGGCCCTATTTACACGATGTTCAGTAAGTTCTCACTTCTGAATGCAAAAGATGAAGCTTACTGGCACTGATAAGTTCAGCATTTCAATGCATGTTTCAAACATGTTCCTTTAATTCACATGGTGTACGTAAAATTAATTTTGCAGCGCTTTCTGGTACGAACTGCTACCTATCAAACACTTCCGTCTTGAATTCGACTCACAATGACAATAACTGTCAGACGAAATGCGTCAATTCGAATGAGATATGTGCGAAGCTGAATCAACGTGCTATAGTATACACTTACGACACTGTTGGTGAGTTTATTTAGGAAACCTCGTGGGCTGGGATTCATGCCTATCGTTAACGTGAATGCGTACCATATAACCTATGTAATGCCAGGAGACGAGCACGGGAAAGTTGGTTTGGTAGCCTGATCTCGCCTTTTCATGGATCCGAGCTCCGAAATTCGCTTGGTGTGAAATTAAATCAAGCAGTTGGGGATATTTGAAAAAAAGGGCACTGAGCAGAGAAAAGGGTGTTTTATTGAGATATTCTGCTCTACAATTGCATGGTGGACGTCGAACTTGTCGCATTCTCCATGGGAATCATATTGCTAGTGCAGGCAGATAAGAAAAAAGACTCCATTAGGTGGTGATGGAATAACGGTTGAAGAATTTCAAATCTTCATTCAAATTGGTACCCATTTCTCATTCTGGAGTAAGAAGCTACCGTGGAGGCCAAAATGATATGATCAGCGCTGTTTCGACAGGAGAGTATTTTTCTTTTACTCGCTTTTGAATTGAGCCATTCATAAGAAATCTATGCACATAAGGTAGAATGTTTGTGTGTTTGCATGTTCCTTCTAGAAACCGCAGAGGGTCAACCGCTCAGGATCAAACTTTGCATACCTATCCAATGTGGGCCGGCGGAGGTTTCAGCCTACATTCTGCCAGAGTTTATCGACTGGTTCATCGATTACATCAATTTTATCGATTTTCCGCCGTTTTTTTTTGTCCAGGGGTCGGTGGGGAGATGCCTAGTACTCAATACGCTGAATCCGAACCTGGAACATGATAGTTCTGTGTGAAAACAGTTTACAGCAATGCTATGGGACGAAAAAAAAGACTACTTCGACCCTCAAAATAACCTCAAATCTCGCCTGAATAGCTCAATCCGTCGTTGAGTTACAGTAAATGATTCCGTCTTTAACAGTGTTTTTGACGGCTACTAGATGAGCTTCGGCTCATACAATTTTACCTTGTTTGTTTACAGTGGCGCCTCCTTAGGTCTTTCGCTAGGTCTAAGAGCACTTCCTTATTTTTTTTCTGCTCGAACTAAGTTTGTGGCGAACTGTGGCGAAATCTGGCGTGAACGGGTCTGAACAACAGCCTTCCTCGAATGATTTACAGAATACGACAGCAACGCATGTGAGAACCGCACACTATGCAATGCTGATCTCGGACACGGGGAATGCGTGGATATGGCTCCTGATAAAGGAGGACACACTTGCAAATGTGACCCAGCATATACAGGAAGCGAGTGTGAAACGCGTGAGCATTGTTCCTCTTTTCCTGTTTTCATTCTCGGTGCCAGATGAGCTCTTCTCATCAGCCAAGCCTGGACCATGCGACAGCAGTCCTTGTTTGAATGGAGGAACGTGCACTCCTGACACCTTGTTAGGGACCTACATGTGTGAATGCGCGGAAGGCTACTGCGGTACAAATTGTGAATGTGAGTCAACTTCCACTGATAGCCTTTATCACAGTCGTTCCCAAAAGTGATGTAGAAAACGATGTTAAAATTCTAGTTGAACTGCAATGCAAGAATACTTCTTGTTTACATGGTGGAACCTGCATTGAGCTGTACAATGGAAAATACCAGTGTGAATGTCTGCAATACTATCACGGAAATGTTTGTCAAGGCAAGGTGCTACAAACTTCTTTCCTCCTCTCTCTTCCCTTGCCAGCTCTCTCACACCTCCCAACACTTCCTCCCATCTATTAGCTATTTAGCATAGGAGGGAGGCTCATAGAGAGAGAGGGACTCAGAAACATGTGACGCTATAGTTGAAACAATTTTCTTCCAGAGTTGAACACTTGCGACTACAGCAATAACTGCGTGAACGGAACGTGCCAGTCCATAGTGAACGGTATCGTGCCAGGAAGCAGTTGTCTATGCATTCCCGGGTACACTGGAGAGTTCTGTGAGATTGGTAAGTACATCTTTCATTCTACATACATACCATGAATTGGATACCTTTATGGCTAGGTATAGTATTAGGGTGAAACATAAGTTTTAGGAATTTTTCATTTGCATTTCTCGAAGGACAGCAAATTGCAGTCTTTCTGATGAATGAACTACTGTGACCCTAGAAGGTATGGCAATAAATACTTAGATCGCGGTTGGGAAAATCTTAGTGTGCTCGGTTCTACAACACAAAAAAGGCAGCCGACTCGTATTTCAGTTCATTTTTGACATTCTCTCGTTTATTCTTCAGCAAAGCCGAAGGCATCCGATTGCCTGCTATTATGAAGGAGGATTACTCATGCGATACGCAGAAGGAAGAAGATGTTCCATTCCTAACGTAGGGTGCCAAAGCGCGATCAAATTCTTTTGCAGGCTACTGCTTGCCTCCAACACTCTACGATTAGCCTTACAGAAAAATAGAACACTTTGATAACCGAAGGCTCTCATCCAACCTATATGTGGGCAAAATACTTCTGTATAGTTGTGCTACGTGACATTTGATTTGGAGCACTAATTCAAGAGAAAAATCACAAAGACCGAAAATGGTCAGAAACACAATTTTGCTGCCTTCCTGGATTCAAGAAAACATTGCTTCCAAGTGTAGAGCAAAAACAAGCCCGTTATCTTGTAGAGCGAACTTCACTTATCAATGTGCTACCTAACATTCGTGAATATTTGCTCTATGGACAATCCAAGAAAATCGAAATGAAAAATTCCTAAAACTTATGACTCACCCTAATAGTATGGTTTTGGCTCAACTACCAGCTATAAGCTTATTTTGTAAGAGTGGTGCCAGATCTACTCACAGATTCTGATCGCTATTGCATACTTCCGACAACAGTTTATACATGTATGGATATGTGTTAGCAGAAAAAAAACTTTTTTGTCTAAAATAGGTACAGTAAGTAGTTGCTCTGCTGAATCAGTGCTACGAGTATCCAAGGGTTTCTCAACGTGAATTGCTTTCAGCTTTGCTTTGTTCATTCAGTAGGTTGTTGCATCCTTCTTAGAAACAAAGTAGCGTGGTTTTTGAGGACCCCATATGTTTTCATACCGTTACTATTCGTCGTTCAGAGGGCAAGCAGAGGTGTACCTATGAAGCGTTTCAGACATTGATGACTGCGCATCGTCACCTTGTGTGTACGGGAAATGTACAGATATGTACATGGACTACAACTGCACTTGCGTCAAAGGAGCCGATGGGAAAAACTGTGATATTAGTGAGTTGCGTTAAAACCACTTTAAATAAATGTTTCTTACATAGCAACTTCCTTGGAAAATCTCGAATTACAGACCTGAATGATTGTATCGAGTACACGGCTGAGGATGGTAAGAAATACCCGAATCGATGTGTAACGAAGGATCCTGCTGCGAAATGCAGAGATCGCCTAGCGGGTTTCACTTGCGTGTGCTCAGCAATGTGGACTGGCAAATACTGCGATCTTAGTACGAGTTTTCAGAATTAGAATAATTTCACCAATTGTCTCTATTTCCTCCTCAACTTAAAAGGAGATGATACTTAGTCGAAGTACCTATTTACAATGCTTCGAAGCACCTATTTACAATGCTATGCGTATTAGCATGAACAAGTAGACGTGAGGGGAAGTGGGGAGGGGGGGGGGGGGGGTAGTGGGACGGAAGAAGGTGGTATCTCGTCGTAGTTAGTTAGGACGGACCGAACGACGTATATAGTACAGAGAAAATATAGTA